>PJEM01011071.1:0-29790 GCA_004023845.1 Helogale parvula
GGGGGGGTGTCATTTGGAAGAAGAGGCAGGAAAATGGGGCCAGGGCACAGGTGTGCGTGCTCTGGCAGGAGGTGCCCAGGCAGGGCCGGCAGGGCCGTCCACAGGGAGGACGGAGTGGACGGAGCGGTAAGAGCCGCCCTTCCTCTCCTTCTGCCGGAATGCAGCTCCCTGGGCCCGGAAATCTGGGGTGGGGTGGGGGCTCTGGGAAACAGCTCTTGGGATGAATTTCTGCATTCCTACAGACAGCACTGGCCACGCCCCTTAAGTGACTTCAAGGACAAAAGACATTGAGGAGGAAGGAGTGGCAAAGACAAAGGACTGAAAGGAGCAGCGGCTGCGTTGAGCACTCGGGACACGGGAGGTGCGCTTGGACTCCTGGCTTCCCGGGTGGGCTCTGCAGAGGCCGATGTCCTGAGGACCAGGTGGCAACCAGAGCCGTTGAGACCTGGGTGGGTGCTATTAACGTCAGCCCGTTCCTACCCAGGGCAGGAGAGCCAGACTCCAGGCAGGAGGGAGGGAGCGGGCCCCCCAGTACAGAGCTGGCAGAGCCGGCCTGCAGCCACAAGCCCTACAACCTGACTGGTAGGCGCTCACCCCGCCTGCCCTCTCCCAGACCTGGACGCAGGGCAAAAGGCACGTCCAGGGGGACCCTAAGAAAGTCCTTTTAAAGGGAAAATTTCTTGTGAGTCAGCCAGAGCCCAGCGGCCCAGCTCATTCATGGCAAAGGTATTCTCTTCCCAGCTCTTTGTGGAAAGTCTCTCACTGTCCTGAGGTGACATCATCGCTGGTAAACACGCTGCCTTGTGGACGATTTCCTCTGAACTTTTTGTTTCTCTTTAATCCGCCAGACCTCGAGGGAAGCTGGCAGCCTGCAGGGGTGCAAAGGGCGCAGGACTGAGTCAGAGCCTGGGTTCCAAGCCCAGCTCCGGCCCCTTCCTTCCAGCTGCGGGACACAGGCGAGGCAAGTCACACCTCTGGACCTCAGAGTCATTTGTAAAATGGAGTCACTGCTGTCAGAAGGATTCGAAAGAAATACATACTCGGCCCTACACAGGCGTTCAACCAACAGATATTTATCGAGTGCTTAATATGTTTGAGCCCTGTGCTGGGCACAGTGGAGGTTATGGTAAGGAATCACACACGTGCGTGCACACACACACACAGGGTCCCTGCTCCCTGTCTTTGGAAGACTCACATTCTGCTGGGGAAGACAGACGTGAATCAAATGATTCCATCAACAAATAGAGAAATGTAGCCATGATTACTGCTGGGCTACACGTTGTCCTGAGAGCCTGTGATGGGGGTCTGACCCGGCCTGCGGTGGGCAGGGGCGGGTCAGGGAAGACCGTCCCGAGGAGTAATGAGTGGGAGAAGGAGATACTCTAGGCAGAGAGAGGCTGTGCGCAGAGCCCCCACAGAGAAGCAGAGCCATGGGCCTTGAGCACAGCGGGGAGGGGAGGGGAGCACGGACGGAAAGGGGCGGCAGGTGCAGGAGGGCGGGCGTCGGTCCAGAGCCTGAGTCCCTGAGGGCCGTTTCCAGCTCTGCTATCCCAGGCCAGCAGGCGTCCGGGGTCTTCAAGCGGCTTTGCAGAGAACAGTAGAAAATATCAACGAATCAAACTTAATTCGGGGCTAAATCAGACGCCCACCATATTCTCGATCGTGGTGTTAATGAAACACGGTAGGTAGAAAAAAACTTGTAACGGCAAGTATTCTATCCCTTACTTTAATTTTTCTGTGATTTGAAAGAACACTCTCATGATTCGATTTCATGATGGGAAAAGTTCAGCCCTGTGTACAGAACAGTGGTTTTCCATGGGAGTCCGGTCGGGGCCCAGATAATCTCAGCAGCTGCCTTCCACAGGACACAGCCTGCAAGGGCCACCAGGCGGCGGCCAAGGAGGGGCAGAGGGACCCTTGGGTGCCTGCCCCCAACAGACCACACACTGGGGACGGCTCCCTCGTTCCATCCTGAGCGCACAAGACAGTTCATACCCAGGAACCTGGTGATATTTGCCGGGGCGCCTCAGTGGCTCAGTTGGTTAAGCGTCCAACTTGGGCTCAGGTCAAGATTTCACAGTTTGTGAGTTCAAGCCCCGGGACAGGCCCTGTGCTGACAGCTCAAAGCTAGGAGCCTGCTTCAGATTCTGTGTCTCCTCTCTCTGCCCCTCTCCCACTCACATTCTGTCTCTCTCTCTCTCAAAAATAAATACGTATTTAAAAAATACACTCCTCAGAAGAAAACATAAGGCGGTAAGCTCCTTCACACTGGCCTTGGCAATGACTTTTCTTGGATTTGACATTAAAAAGCAAAGGCATCAAAATCAAGGGTAAACAAGTGGGAGTAAGAAGGTTTGCACTGCAGAGAAAACCACCAACAAATGACAGACAACATAGAGAACAGGAGGAAACGCTTGCGAATTATATACCTGACAGAGGGTTAAGATCTAAAATATACAGGGCGCCTGGGGGCTCAGTCGGTTAGGCATCTGACTTCGGCTCAGGTCACGACCTCACGGTTCCTGAGTTCAAGCCCCACTTCTCTCCCTCACGCGCACGCACTTGCTCTCGCTCTCGCTCTTTCTCCCTCTCATGGGATTCTCTCTCTCTCTCCCTCAGTCTCTGCCCCTCACTCACTTGTATCCTCGAAAGGAAGGAAGGAAAGAAGGAAGGAAGGAAAGAAGGAAGGAAGGAAGGAAGAAAATGCACACAAAGAATTGACACAACTGAATAGCAAAAAAAAAAAAAAAAAAAAAAAAAAAAAAAAAAAAAAAAAAAAAAAAAAAAAAAAAAAAAAAAAAAAAAAAAAAAAAAAAAAAAATTAAAAATCCCCAAACAATCCAGTTAAAAAATGGGCAGAGGAACTGACCTGACATTTTCCCGAAGACACATAGATGCCAGCAGGTACACGAAAGGGTTCCTGGCGTCACTCATTGGGGAAATGCAAACCAAACCTCAGTGAGAGCCTACCTCACCCCTGCCAGAACGGCTGTCATCTAAAAGACAAGCGACACCCAGCCTTGGCCAGGACATGGGGGAAAGGAACCCTCACGCACTGTGGGTGGGAACACAAACTGGTGCGGCCACTAAGGAAAAATCGTGGCCGGGGGTTTCTCAAACCGTTAACTATAGAACTACCATACGGTCCAGCAATCCCGCTTCCGGGTTATTTACCCAAAGGAAATAAAAACAGGCTCTCAAAGAGGTATCCGCAATCCCGTGGTCACTGCAGCATCGCACACAGGAAATGAGATACGAAACAACCCACGGGTCCGCCGACAGATGAGTGGGTAAGAAGATACAGTGTATAATGAACACCATGATAAAGAAGGAAATCCCGGCATTTGTGACAACTCGGATGGACCTCGGAGGCATGATGCCGAGTGAAACTGGCCAGACAGGAAAAGACAAATACTGCACAGTATCCCTTATAGGTGGAATCTAAAAAGACAAGGTCAAGCTCAGAGAAACAGTAGAAACGTAGTGGCCAGGTGCTAGGGGGCGAGGGAAGTGGAGAGAGGTGGTAAAAGGGTCCATGCTTGGAGCTCGAAGATGGATGAGGTCTGAGAATGTAGCGTAAACCATGGTGAGTGTAGTTGCTAACACCGCCCTGTGTAGTTGATGGGTGTGTCAATTAACCGGATGAGAGGAATCCTACCTAATATATCAACCATCACAGTATACACGTCAAATATATTATCATTTTACTTGCTGATAAGGCCAAAAACCAATACCCTGAATAGCGACTTCACATCGGGCAGTGTCTGACCGTGAGTGCCTAGCATCTCGACCCAGAGAGGATGGCCGAGAGCGCCAAGGCCGTCTACTCCCCCACGGCATTCCCAGCCTGGCGCTTAGCACAGGGAGGCTGGAACTGAAATTGCTCCACCCACTTCGTGAACATTAAATATTGAACTATCTAGAATTTTTATTGCTGTCTTTCAGATCGTGGTGGGTTTACAGGAAGGGCGATTTAGAGAACTCACGTCTGTCTCTAAAAAGCATTGAACTATAGGAGTAGAAAGGGATGAAGGCATCTCTCCCTCCTCCATATATTTTCTTGAAACAAGTGTGGTCATCCAGTACCGTTCCTTCTAGGGACAGAGAGCTGACGAAAGGAAGGAAAAGGAAAAGCAGAGCGGATGTACTGAAGCGTCTCTGAGCATCCTCGCTGTGACCGGCCCTGTGCCTAGCCCGGGTTACCCAGAGAAGAGCCAAGTCCGGCATCCAAGTTCTGAGCTAAGAGTAAAGCAGGGCAGGTGCACAGGTGAGGGCTCCGAGTGTGAGGTAAGCAATCAGCGGTGGGGAAAGACTCTGAGCAAGGCACGTGGTCTGCAGATGACCCTCTGGGGCTGACAGGACAGTCCAGCCTCTGGACACAGGCAACCTGACTTCCAACCCTAGTTCTCCTGCTCTGTCATTTGGGTAAGTTCCCACTCTGCTCTGAGCCTCCGTTTTCTTGACTGTGAAATGGGCCAGCCACCAATAGGTATGAGTATTGGGAGAGCTGAGGTATGCCAAGAAATCTACCCTCCCCACCCCATGCAACCCTCAGGGGAGGGGAGGCAAGTGTGGGCTGTGGGCATCTGGGGAGGTTTCTCCCGAGGGGCTGACACATGTCCTTGGAGGCAAGGGCAGGGACTGAACAGGGGACGCCTGGTGCCCACAGCAGCTGCCCTATGTACAGGTAAGGCCGGTTCTTTTGTCCCCAGTGATGGCCGGTGGAGGTGGCTACTCCCTTTGAGGAATGATTTATTTTGAATGAGAGCTAATCAAGAACATCACCACTTCCTGCCTCAGTTTATTCAAACTTCAGCCAAGCCCTGGTTTAAATAAAGGTCACCAGGAAATGATTTCACTCCCATCAACCACACGTTTCACTGGAACCCATAAAGCAATTCATGCACCATTAGGGACAGGGGGAAAGTAGTTCAATAAAGCCCTGACAGCACCACAGACTCTGCCCCCAGACTGGCCTCCAACCAAGGAAGAAAATGGCGGGCAGGTGCTGGCAGAATCCGGGTCAATATGTGCACTCAGTCACAGCCAGAAGCCGTGAAAGGCAAAGGTCGACAGTGAAAATATAGTGAATCCGTTGCGGAGACCCCCATCACATTCACCTGGTGCTTAGAGTCGTGGACATCTGCTGAAAGGGGCACAGATATTGCCATCTGGAAGCTTCTACCAGCCACCGTCTTGTTCCAAGACAGCCAGAAATTTGACAATAGCTATCAGAAGACTTGTGTAAGTTCATGCCTTTGGACTCCATCATTTCCCCATTTTTGGCCTTTTCCCTAAAGAAGTCATCTGTGGTTATAACACAGTTTAGATGCCAAGAGCCTGACAAAAGAGTTCTTTATATTAGCAACGATCGGAGGAAGTTAAATGTCCAACAGTAGAACAGTTAAACACAATTCAGCACAGACACAGTCTCGTGGTCCTTGTTCGGAAGGTTTTCTAATCGTGACACGGGGAAATGTCCGTCATAAAAATAGCAGGTGAGAGGGAAATACACAAACATACAATAAACACGGATTTGTGTTTTCAACACCTTTGCAAGGGGATCAATTCCTTATTGTGTTGCAATAAACTCGTTGTCTATTTGCGCCCCGACCATAGCTCCCAGGGGACCACGAGAGAGAGCTCGTCAGTGGACTGGACGAAACAGCAGATGGCTGCATGCATCGTTGGAGAATCGGAGTGGCTCACTTAAAAGGAGTAGCAATAGCTTACATTTATTGTGTACTTACTATATGGCAAATCCTGAGCCGAGTTCTTCACAAATTTGCCACTTATTCCTTACTGTATTACGTGAAGGTGATGTGAGTTGGTTAGGTCAGTGTTCCCAAACTGCGGTCCCTCGGAATCAACAGTTACCAGCATCATCTGGGAATTTGCTAGAAATCCAACCTACTGAATCAGAAACTCTGGGAGGTGCAGGCCACTCTACCAAGCTCTCTGGGTGATTCTGATACACCCTCAAGCTGGAGAAGTCCTGGACGAGGGGTGACCAGCAGCCTGTGTCTCTCGGGGACAGCCTTGGAGTTGAGGCTCCAAAAATGCATCCCAGCCCAATCAAGTTAAGACCAAGAACAACCTTTAGTCTGGCAAAGCCAGATTTTTCAACCCAGTGCAATGGGGGAGAACCCGCTCTAAAGGAACCAAACAAAAGAAAAGACAGAGTTATCCTAGAACTTGGAAGAGGGGTACAATTCAAAAGAAGCAGTGTTTTCACCTCAAAGCAAGGCAGGACCATGTTGAAAGGGATCGATGTCAAGTCTGGACTGAAGGTGGACCCAGAGTCCAGCCTTCTTGGAAACGACAAGGTTAAGACAGATGTGGGGTGGTGTGTTCAGAGATCCTTTATCTGAAGCCCTGTGCTGGGTCGCACATGGGGATGTTTTCTGTGTCAAAGTGACTCAGATCTTCCAGGCAAAGTGGGATGTTTATTCTTACCTTCCAATTCCCCCGACCCCCACCGCCCTGCTCCCAAATTCCTCCTGGTAAAATTTCAAGCAGGGATGTTTCAGGGAGTCTATGATCTTAGCATTTTCTCAGCAAGTCACTGAAAGTCGTGAGCTATTACAACATTTTACAGCCGCAGAGCGTCCTACGACAGGAGAATGTCGTTTCCTGCCTCCTGGCAGCTGGCTTTCTCCATGTCTCCCATTTCAGACGGACAAATGGCCAGGGATCTGTCCTTTCTCGGCCCCAGCTAATTTCACTTTCTCAGCTACGAGGTGTTAAATGAACATACACTCTTAAAGTGCTTGAGCAGTGTCTGGTGGGTAATATAAAGTATCATTTTATGTTACATAGAATATACATTAATAGGGGCACCTGGGGGGGGGGCTCAGTTGGTTAAGCATCCAACTTTTGCTCAGGTCATGATCTCGTAGTTTGTGAGTTCGAGACCCATGTCGTGCTCTGTGCTGACAGCTCGGAGCCTGAAGCCTGGTTTGGATTCTGTGTCTCCCCCTGTCTTTCTGACCCTCCCCTGCTCATGCTGTCTCTCAAAAAAAAAATTTTTAAAAATAAAAACTCATGCAAAGTTTTGAGGGACCTGAATAGCCAATTTTGAAAAAAAAAAAAAGTACAAAGTTGGAGGTCTCACACTTCTTGATTTCAAAACTTACTACAAAGTTAAGACAAGATACTGACATAAAGACTGACGTATAGACCAATGGAATGGAATAGAGACCCAAGAAATAAACTGCCACCTACACAGTCCAATAATTCTCAACAAAAGTGCCAAGACAGGGAACGCACAGTTTTTTCAGCAAATGGTATTAGAAAACTGGACCCCTACATGCAAAAAATGATAATAATAAAGTTGGACCCTTACTTAAAACTATATACAAAAACTAACTGAAAAATAGATCAAAGACCTAAATGGAAGAGCCCAAATGATAAGACTCTTGGAAGAAAACATAGGGGAAAACCTTCACGACATAGGATTTGGGAATGATTTCTTGAATGTGACACCAAAAGCACAAGCAACAACAAAAAAAGAACAGATAATTTACCCTTTAACAAAATTAAAAACTTTGTGCATCAAAAGACACGATCAAAATAATGAAGAGGCAATATGTGCAATGGGAGGAAACATTTGAAAACTAAATAGTTGATAAGGGATGAGTATCCAGAATATATAAAGAGCTTCTATAACTCAACAACACAAAAACAAATCACCTAATTTTAAAATGGGCAAGATAAGGGGCACCTGGGTGGCTCAGTCGGTTGAGCGTCCAACTTCGGCTGATCCCGCAGTCCGTGAGTTCTAGCCCGACATCGGGCTCACTGCTGTCAATGCAAAACCCGCTTCAGATCTTCTGTCCCCCTCTCTCTGCCCCTCTTCCACTTGCGCTTTCTCAAAAATAAATAAATATTAAATAAATAAATAAATAAAGTAAAACGGGCAAAATAAGCAGACATTTCTCCAAAGAAGATATACAAATGACTAAGAAGCTCATGAAAAGATGCTCAACAACACTAACCATTGTGGAAATGCGATCAAAACCATATCAGGTACCGCTCCGTGACCATTAGGATCTCTATCATCTAAAATCCGAAACCAAAACAGAGCAAGTGTTGGTGGGGCTGTGGTGAAACAGGAACCTGAGCACACCGCTGGTGCAGCTGCTGTGGAAAATAGCGTAGGGATTCCTAAAAAGATGCCACAGAATCCCTACGGGGTCCAGAAATTCCACTTCGCGGTATATGCCCAAAAGAACTGAAACAGGTGTATGTGGGCCTATGTTCGTCGCAGCATTATTCACAACAGCGACAAGGTGGAAATAACCTCAGTGGGAAATAGTCCAAAGTGCATACACAAAACGTGGTTTATACATACGCCGGAATATTATTCAGACCGAAATATGAAGGAAGTTCCATCCCCGCTACAATACGAGGAAGCTCGGGGTCCTTGTGCTACGTGAAACATACCAGTCACAAAGGGACAAACCCTGTGTGCTTCCACTTACAGGAGGTCCCTAGAGGAGTCACATTCATAGAGACAGAAAGTAGAATGGTGGGTGCCAGGGGGTGGGGGAGAGAAAAATGTTGTCGAATGGGGACATGGTTTCAGTCGGGGTGGATGAAAAAGTTTCGGAGACACAATGGTGATGGATACAGAGCAACGTGAATGTAACTGTTTACTTAAAATCCTTAAGATGATAAGATGTATATGTATTTTACCACAATAATAAAGTATACATCAAATTATCCCACTTAAAAATTGCTCAGGTATATGCTTAAATATATCGACGATGTTAAGAGCGATTCTCTCCTGGTAGTAGATTAAGAGTGATTTGAGGTAGCGTATTCCCTAAATATTCGTGATGAACTTGGTTTAGTTGTATAAGAAAACAAAACCCTGAAAAAACGCGAGCGAAATATCTAGTCACGTCAGTGCGAGGCCTTACGTGATTAATTCTCTTCTGTAGAAAACAAGAATAAAAGTGGACAGAATTATTTTGCTAACAAAGCGCTGGAAATGACCCAAGGCAGGTAACAACTTGACTCGTCTTTACGCAGGAAAAACTGCCACGGAGGGAAGGAGGAGGAAATTTGTGACCTTTCTTGCCTGGGGGCATTTGGGTTTCTCCCAGCAAAGGGGAGCAAGACCCCACAGCCTCCCTGCTCACCGGTGGTGGTCGTGGTGGTCACGGTTGGAGGGGTGCGTATGTGAAAGGGAGATTTTGAAAGTGAAAGAGCCATTTGTGAGAACTAATGTATGCGTCAACTTGACCAGACTAAGGGATGTCCAGGTAGCTACTAAAACATTATTTCTGGGTGTGTCGGCAAGGGTGTTTCCAGGAGAGATTAGTGTTTCAATAGCTAGACTGAGTAAAGAAGATTGTTGTCCATCATCCAACCCACTGAGAGCCCGAGTAGAACAAGGCAGAGGAAGGATGAATTTGCTCTTTGTGCCTGAACTGGGACATCAGGTCCCCCACTCTCAGACATCAGCGTTCCTGGTTCTTGGCCCTTCGGACTCAGACCAGAACTTCCACCATCAGCTCCCCTGACTCTCGAGCTTTTGGACTCAGACTTATACCACCAGCCCCCTTGGTTCTCTGGCCTTCAGATGTGGACTGAATTGCAACTCTCCTGGCTCTCCAACTTGCAGGTGGCAGGTTGTAGGACTTTTTAGTTTCCGTAATTTGGTAAGACAAGTCCCATAATAAATCTTCTCTTACTTACCTGTGTCTATACAGCCTGTTGTTCTAGTTTTCTGAAGAACCCTAATACACCCCAGGAGGGCAGAGATAACAAATTCCTCACACATCTTAGGCTGAATCCTAAGCTAAATGTAAGTTTGAAGAACCCAAAGAACTCAGGAAATTGAAAGTCTGCGGACATGGGAATGCTTTCTCTCTCTTCTTCTTAGCTTACCTGAAACTAGAACCTTTTAGCTCCTCAGCCCACTCAGAGCTCAGATGGCAAAGGGTTTAAATCCTCAATGGCTTGAGATGTCTGAGCATAACCTTTGTTCAATCAGTGGCTGACCTTGAACTATTCAGACACAGGAAAGAGCCCTAGGGAGCCAACTGAAAATAGAAAAACTTAAAATATATACATTATTTTAGCAGAAACATTGGCAGCACCACACTGTGGGAGAGATCGTTTGCAGTTGGAGTCCAAGTAAATTAATTGCCTAATAGTAGATGTGAGATAATAGAAGAAAGAAACAATGAACCTGAAGATAAATCAGTAGAAATTATCCAGATGGAAAGTCACAGAGACAAAAGGTGGAGGAAAAATCAACAGAATCTCAGAAATCTGCAAGATGGTATCATCCATCCTAACATGTTTAATTACAGCCCATGAAGAAGACAGACAATAGAAGTGGGCAGAAAGATATTTGAATATAATGGCCAAAACCTTCCCAAAATTGGTGAAAAACATCGACTAACATATCTACAAAACTCAATAAGAAAACTAAACACAAAGAGAGTCAAACCTAGACACATCATAGTCAAATTGCTGAAAGACAAAGACAAAATCTTGAAAATAGCAAGACAAAAATAATGCACCACATATAGAAAGTTAATAATATGAAAAGTAGCTGGGTTCTCACCAGAAATAATGGACACCAGAAGACATTACAATGACATATTCAAAGTGATGGAGGAAAAAAAGATGGTTGACAAAGAATTCTCTATATGGTAAAATTATCTTTCAAAATAAGAGTGAGGTAAAGACACTTCTGGTTAAATAAAGACTGAGCAAATGTGTTTCTGGTCGATCTGCATTACAATAAAAAATAAAGGAAAACTGCGTAAAAACTTTAAACAAAAGGGAAATGCTACCTGATCCAGATCCACAGGTTTGAATGAAGGCCACTGAAATTGGTGATTATGTGGCATGTTTTATTTCTTTTGTTTTCTTAACTTCCCTAAATGATGTATGACTGTTTAAGGTAAAAATCATCACACTGGGTTTGTAACAAATATAGAGGTAATATATGAAAACAATAGCTCAGCAGAAGATAGGTGCAAATATGCCAGTGCAAGGTTAGCGGAAGGTAGTCATTATTAATTTGAATTAGATTGTGATAAGATAAGGCTGTATGCTGCAATGCCCCAAATCACCAAAACCCCACAAACTATCAAATAAAAGAGAACTAAAATCCTATGTTAAAAAAGAATTCTTTTACACAAAAGAAGGAAGTACAGGAGCAACAACTAAGAAAAAAGACAAGTAGAAAGCAAACAGCAAAATTGCAGACCAACTCTAGCCAGGTGAGTAATACATTAAATATGAACGGGTTAAACCTGCCAGATAAAAGGCAGAGATACTTTAGACTGGATTAGAAAGCAAGATCCAACTGATGCACAAGCTGTGCACAAGAAAGTAAAATGTGGGGAAAGGATGTCCTATGCAAACAGAAGCATGAGAGGGCTGGACTGACCACACCCATAACAAACAAAATAGGCTTTAAGACAAGAAGTACAACACAGGAGGTAACAGGGACGAGAAGAGGAAATACAATAGAAAAACATAAGAAAATCAATGAAACCAAAATTTTGTTCTCAGTAAAAAAAAAAAAAGAATCAGTAAAATTGATAAACCTTTAGCTAGACTGATCAACATAAAAGAGAAAAGAAACACAAATTACCAATGTCAATACCAACTAAGGAAATTGAATCGGTAATTTAAAGTCTCCCCCCCCAGAGGAAAGACCAGGTCCAGATGACTTCACTGGTGAATCCCACCCAATATTTAGGACTAAATACTACCAATTAAATAGAAACAGAAAATACAGGAGGAAGAACCATGTCCCAATTCAGGTAACAAGGATACTATTATCCTAGTAGCAAAGCCGGACAAAGAAATCATGAGAAGAGAAAAGCACGTCAGTATCTCCCCACAAATATGGACACTCTAACCTTTGACAAGTACCAACAAATCAAATGCAGCAATATATACAAAGGATAATACATCGTGCACAAGTGAAGTTCATCCCATCAATGCAAGGTTAACATATGGCCCATAATCAATTCACATCGTACGCCACGTTATCCAATAAAGGAGAAAAAACGTACAATCATCTCAATAGATGCAGGAAACGCATTTGACAAAGCGCAACATTTATTCTCAATAAAATCTCTCAGCCAACTAGGAACAGAAGGGGGCCTCCTCAACTTAATAGAGCATCTGGCCAAAACGCATGGCCCGTATCGGATTTAATGGTGAGAGACTGAATGCTTGCCACCTAAAATCAGGAACGGGGTGAGGATGTCTGCTTCACCATATCCATTCAACATTATGCCACTTTACACCCACAGAATGGCTAAGATTAAAAACCAAACACGACACCTGACTCTACCAAGTGTGGGTGACAATGTAAAGACACTGATACCCTGTGCATTTCTGGTGAGAACGCCAGTTGGTACAGCCGCTTTGAAAGACAGCTTGATGGGCTTCTTTTATATATATATATATTTATGTTTTATTTATTTTTGAGATACAGAGAAACAAAGCGTGAGCAGGTTAAGGGACACAGAGAGAGGGAGACACAGAATCAGAAGCAGGCTCCAGGCTCTGAGCTGTCAGCACAGAGCCCGATGCAGGGCTCGAACCCACGAACTGTGGGATCATGACCTGAGCTGAAGGCAGACACTTAACTGAATGAGCCACCCAGGCACCCCTGTATATATTTTTTTAACTTATTTTTAAAATAATTTATTTATTTAAGTAATTTAAGTAATTTTATTTATTTAAGTAATCTCCATACCCAACATGGGGCTCAAGCTCACAACCCCAAGATCAAGAGTCACACAGCCCTCCAACTGAGCTGGCCAGGGGTCCCTGGACAGATGTCTTTAAAAGCACAGGATCTTATGATCTAGTAATTCTAGTCCTAAATATCTACTTAAGTGAATTAAGACCATCTATATCCGTGACAAGATTTTATGCTAATGATCACAGCTGTATTAGTCATAATATCCAAAACAAACTGATCCAACCCAAATGTCCTTTAACAGGAGAATGTTGAACAAAACGCAATGCATCCTTAGGATGGAATACTACTCAGCAACGAAGAGGAACAAGCTATCAATAAAAACTACAACGTGGAGGAAGCTCCAAAACATTATAGTAACTAAGCAAAGAAAGCCAGGCCCCAAAGATCACATGCTGTCTGGTTTCACTTATGTGAAATTCTAGGAGAAGCAAAACCACAGTGACCGAAATTACATCAGTGTTTATCAGTATTTGCAGTGCTGATCTTCGAGAAGGTACAGGGGACTTTGGGGGTGCTGGATGCATACCGTAGGCATGGATGCACAACCATGCACATTTACCCAAATTTGCTCACCCATGTGTCTGAAACAAGCAAAGCTTATGGAGTGTGAATTACACGTCAGTAGGGCTGTCAGAGAACATGGGGACAGGAAGCAGTGCTCTGCCCCATATCCACGTCTGGCCGGACATCGTGCGCCATACACCGCCAGCCTTCTGGGTAGGGTGGCTGGGAAGATGAAGGCCACGGAGACGGTGCCCAGGCCAGTGGGGCAGAAAGGCATGTGACCCAGTTACTTTGAAGCAATGCAATGCAGCTTTGCCAGAGTTCCCGGTGCTGTGGGCACGCCAGGGAGGGAGTTGTTAGCCGCTTCTGGGCGGGGACATGCCTCCTTGGAGCCCAGATGGTGGGGACTATAGGGACAGTGGGGGACACAGGCCTGTTGGCTCCCCTCTCGACCCACCAAAGCACCAGAGGGCTGTGATTTCTCTTTTAATTAAAGTGAATTAAAATTAATCATGGGGCACCTGGGTGGCTCAGTCAGTTGAGAGTCTGACTTTGGCTCAGGTCATGATCTCATGGTTCATGAGTTCGAGCCCTGTGTCAGGTTCTGTGCTGACATCTCAGAGCCTGGAGCCTGCTTCGGGTTCTGTGTCTCCCTCTCTCTCTGCCCCTCCCCTTCTTGCACTCTACTTCTCTCTCTCTCTCTCAAAAATAAACATTAAAAAAACGTTTTTAATAAAGGGAATTAAAATTAATCTTGCCTGGAGACTTTCCTGATACCTCGTTGGAATAATAAGGGTCTCCCCAGGGCATTGCAAAGACTGGATTGGGTCTCTCCACCGAAACTCTGAGAGCATTTTGGGTGACACCTGCTGGGTGCTGATTTGACCCGGGGAGTGGGGGGAGTGGGGGGAGTAGGAAGGAGAGCGCGGCAGGTGGAGAGAATCACGCCCTGCAGGGAGACTTGGCGTGTCCCAGCAGCTGTCTCCCCAAGTCCCGTGGGACCAGAGCAGCGTTAGCAACCTGGAAACTGCAATTTCCAGAGGCGGGCCAGAGTCCTGTGGTGTTATTCAGCTCCATGAGCGCAGCTAATGGTCCCAAGGGCGTTGCTCTGCCCCAGTTCCACGGGCAACCCCTTGAGGGCAGGGCCTGCACCTTCCTGGTTTCCTTATATGTCTGCAAAGGACGGAAGGAATGTTTATTGCAAGCCTGCTGCGTGCTTTATGGGCTTTATAGCAGTCAGTCCTTATGTGGGAGGGTCTTTCTTTTTTTCTTTTAATTTGTTTAAGTTTATTTATCTTTTAGAGAGAGAGCATAAGCACGAGCAGGGGAGAGGCAGAGAGAGAGAGGGAGAATCCCAAGCAGGCTTTGCAATGTCAGCACAGAGTCCCATTCGGGGCTCAAACCCACGTACCATGAGATCATGACCTGAGCCAAAATCAGAAGTCACTTAACCGACTGAGTCACCCAGGTGCCCCTCTTTTTTCCTAAGTTAATTTTATTTATTTATTTTTTAAAGACAGAGAGCGGGGGAAAAGAAAGAATCCCAAGAAGGCTCTACGCTCGGCCCAGAGCCAAATGCAGGGCTCGATCTCAGGACCCTGATATCATGGCCTGAGCCGAAATCAAGAGTCAGGCGCTCAATGGAATGAGCCACCCAGACGCCCCCTGGGAGGTTATTTCATTATTCCTCCTTTAGGATAAGGAAACTGAGGTCCAGAGAGGCGAAGTGACGTGCTGAAAGTCACAGGGAGGCAGAGCTGGGATTCAAACCACAGTCTGCCTTGCCTGAGCCCCAGCCCCAGCTCTAGTTCTGTACTAAGAGCTAGGAGGTATTCAGAAATCCTGGTAGCACACAGGCATGGCTGGGCCTGGCCTATTTATCGGGCTCATTCCTTGAATCCCAGCACTCAGGAGACAGGGCCCAGCAGGTAGGCAGCCTGAGGTCAGAGCCTCCCTGGCCGCACGGCTCCCTGCCTCAGTTCTCCTGGGTGTTAGTTAGGGAAGGGCATGATCATCTCAGGCATGACTAAGGCTTGAAAAATGTACTGAAAGTAAGATCCAGATCCAGTGACTAAGAGGAAGGAAGGGGTGTCCTCGGCTCACCCACCCCTGCCCCACACAGCCATTTCCCAATTCCCTCCACTGGTTTGACAGAGTTAATGGGAGAGAGGGCGGGGGGGGGGGGGGGGGGGGGGGGGGGGGGGGGGGGGGGGGGGGGGGGGGGGGGGCGGCGCAGTACCCGGCTACAGGAAGCTGGCTGGGTCCCAGCCTCCTTGCCTCCCACCCTGCCCCGTCCCGCCCAGCCCAAGTGAGGCTGCCCCTCGGGGCTCCCTGTCACCCAGGATGAAACCCAGCTCCTCAGCCTGATGTCTGGCCACCCTGTTTTCCAGGTTTCACCCCACAAGCTCGCATCTCACAACCTTCTGCCACCCCCCCATGCCTTTCCCGGCCCCAGTTCATTTGGCCTCCGGCCATGCAGGTCCCCTGGCAACTCAACACCCACTCCTGTTCTCCACGTGTCGATGTCCGACTCTTAAAATCCTCAGACAAGCCCCTTTGGCCACCACACCGATGCGGGCGCTCTGCCCCAGATGTCGGCATTGTGAACCACCGTGCAGGGGGCCCGTCCTGGCTCTTGCGAGGCTGTGGCAAACTCCAAGCCCAGGCCGCCTCGGAACACCCCTCTCCATCCCCGGCAAAGCCGGTCCCCCCACCCCACCAAGTGTCACCACGAGGGACCCAAGGACACACCGTGGCGCTCAGGCACAAGAGTCACGGCGACTTGCCCCAGGGACTGTCCTCCCTTCAGACTGGGAGCCGCTGGGCTGGCACGGAGAAGGTGCTCGGGATACGTCCGGAAATGGAGGGGGGAGGGGAGAAGGGGGGAGGGAAGGGGGGGGATGAGTCTAGGTCCAACTCTCAGGCCTGTTGTTGAAAAGAAACTGATGCTGGATGCCTCTCTTGGGTAAGGGGAAATGTACCATTTCACTGGGTTTTACTAATTTACTATCGTACTAAATTTCAGAAAAGAAACACTTTGGTGTTTTTACTATTATAGCAAGGATACACGCTCATGGTTTTTTTGTTCTGTTTTGTTTTGTTTCTCCTAGACCAAGGGCCAGCAGAGTTCTTCTGTAAAGGAGCCTAAATGGCTTATGTTCCTTATACTACATTCTTCTGGTTTTTGTTTCCACCGGCCCTTAAAAATGTAAAAGACACTCTCAGCTCACAGCTGTGCACAAACAGGCCACACTTTGCCAAGCCCCATTCTACACAGCCCAGCGAGATGCAGGCAAGGAAAAAAAATCGCCCGTAAACCTGCATCCAAAAATAAATGCTCCCCACATTTTGGCGTGTTTCACTCCTGACTCTTTCTGGGCATGTATATTACGTGTATTTGACAAAATAGGATTGTATTCTACATATTATTTCGTTGCTGAATCTTTTTTTTTTCTTTTTCTAGGTTTATTTATTTTTGAGAGAGAGAGAGAGAACACAGTGAGGAAGGAGCAGAGAGAGAGGGAGACACAGAATCAGAAGCAGGCTCCAGGCTCCAAGCTGTCAGTACAGAGCCCGATGTGGGCTCAAACCCACGAACCGTGAGATCATGACCTGAGCCGAAGTCAGATGCTCAACTGACTGAGCCACCCAGGCGCCCTCTGGGTCTTTTCTTTCAACAAAATCATGTGCACCTAGCTCCATGCCATTGAATATGGATCTGGGACACCCCTTTCGTGGCTGTGTGGCTCTGCGTTGTGTGAGCCTAACGATTTCTTTGGCACATTTACTGAGGACAGATGAGTTACCGCCTACAAGTTCTCATTCGCCTTATTAAGACGCAGTAAAAGACAAACAAAGGGGTGAATCTTAGCGACCTGGAGACAGGGCACCCCGTCCACGGCAGACACGAAGAAATGCTTTTGGCTGATGGTTTGCTCACATATTTCTCAGGACCCTCTTCTTTCTGGTGAGGGCTGGGCGTAGCAGGGGGCTGATGGAACAAAGCAGCGGCACAGACGGGCACCTGCTTGGATCCCAGGGCCCAGCCCTTGAACGGATGCCATCAGACTGAACAGGGAGCCCACCTGATGGGAGGCAACAGAGCATCCCTTGGGCACAAAGCAATTTGACAGTCTTTCAGGCCAGAGGGACACTTGTCCTGCACTGGGGCAGCCGCCATTTAGACGCAGGTCCTCCTCACTCTGCAGGCGGGTGTTGGGTGCCCTGGCAGACGTGGCCATGCTCGTCGAGAGTTGGGAGTCTCGCACACATCCTAAGGTACTCAGATCACTGGGGCAGGCAAGGGGAGATAGGGAGCTTTGTTCATAATTATAACATAGAGTCACAGGTAACTGCATCCTGGCTTCATACCACGGCATTCAAGTCTCACACAGGCCAGTGACAAGTCCACTTTGCAGGTGAGGGACCTTAAAGCACAGAGCAGTCAAGTTAGTTGCTCAAGGTCACACAGTTTGAAGCTGTGTGGTCTGACTCGGAAGTGGGTGCTCTGTCTCCGGTGGCGCAGTGAAGCCGGTACCCCACTGTGCCGCTGCGAGGCGGCGGGGGGAGGGCGCCACAGGGCAGTGGGAGAGCCTGGGGTGGGGGTGTGGGGACTGGGTCTGGACCCCACCCACCTCTGAGAGGCCGGAGAGCTTAGGACGCTTCTCTGCACCTCATCTCTCCAGTCGGGTGCCTCCGTCTCCCTTCCATCCTCAGGGGCACTGGAGGGAGACACAGACGAGAGGCTGGACCTGAACGTCGGGTCGTGTGATGTGCTGGCCGGCACGCTGCCAGAGCTGACTTACGGAGCACGTCATGGACAGTGGTCCAGAGGCCAGAAACAATGAAGGTCAATGTCAGCCAGGAAAATCACCTGCTGTTCCCAGGGACCGGGGCCCCTCCCCTCCTGCACCTGTGCTGTCTTGGGGCCCCCTCCCCTCCTTCTGCACCTGTGCTGCCCTGGCCCAGGCCTTGCTCTCTCTCCCCTGGACCATCCTGACAGCTCCCAGCTGGGCTTCCTGCCACCTGCCTCCAGCCGCCGTCCATCCTCCCCGCCTGCCACCAGCATCACTGCCCTAAAAACTGATCCTGGTCATGTCCCCTCGCCGCCCCAACTCTTCCCGTGGTCCCTGCTGTGCCGGGCTGAGCTCCGTGGTGTGACTGAGAGCCCTCCGCTGCCCAGCGCCTCCTGAGCTCACCACGAAAACTGCTCTCCCCCTGTTGATGCTGCTCCTCTGGTTAATATATTCCCTCCCCTTTCTGGCAGCTTCTAGCACATCCTTCCAGACTCACGTCCGGTATCACCTTCCCTGACCTCTGGGGCAGTCAGGGGCTGCCCCCTCAGTGTGTACCCTCGGCCACATGCAGACACCGGCGCATGGAAATCTGCACGTGTGCACGTTTCTCCTGGCCCAGCGGGACCGGCCCGTCCTCATCCTTGCTCCCCGGCGCCCACAGCGGAGCCCAGCCCGGAGCCAGCGTCGGGCCAACAGCGGCTGACCACCTGCCCGGGGTCCAGGCCCACGAGACAAGTGGGGTGGAGCCGGGGTGCCAGCGGGAACCGGGCAGGCCAGGCAAGAAGGTGCTTGTCTGAGAACCAAGCCAACGGTGACCTCACTGCTGACTCGGCCTCGCAAACACGAAGGTGGGGGCCGCCCTCCCAGGGAGGGGCAGCGCCTGGGACCGTGTTAACAGGCAAGGTGCGGGCTCGGGGGCCAGAAAGCAAGGTGATGAGTCAGGGGAGGGGAGACGCCTTGCCCTAAAAAGGAAGACAGTTGCCATCCCGCAAGTCCCTACTGAGCATATTACACTCCTTAAAAGAAAAAGAAAAGAAATAGGAGGGAAAAGGCCCAAACCCCAGAGCTGGCGCGCTCCTCGGAGGTAATTAACGATCGCTCGTTAAAGAGCGGATGACACCGTTGCAGGTTTGAGCCAAGAAACAAGAGCCCCAGGTGCGCGCCAGGTGGAACATGGGCCCGGAACCCAGCCCAGGCCTCCTGTGCCAAGGGCAGCACCCTGCCCTCCGGGCGCAGCCCTCGCCCCCCAGCCTGTCATTCCCCAAACATCCGCCCCCTTCCCGGCCCCCCGGGGAAGGCGTTTGGGAGACGTCCACACCTCCGAGGCAGAGTTCGGCTTTCCCACCAAGACAGCTGAAAATGGAGTTCAGATTGCCATCGCTTACGGAGCCCCTGCAGTGTCCTGGGCTCTGCTGGCCGTTTCTGAAACAGCAGAAGTGGGCGGTGGGCCCTGGTGACGGAATTTTGCAGGTGGACACAGAGACTGGGGGGGATGGGGGAGGGTGGCTCAAGGTTAGTAGCTGGCGAGTGGCAGGAGACACGGGCCTTCTTTCGGCTGCACAACGCGGCCCCACAGCGCCGGTTCCCAATCCCAGGCAGTGGCTGTTCCCGGGAGCCCCTCCCAGGACCCCACGGTGCAGCCACCCCAGATAGTGGCGGGTTATGACATAGCCAGAGGTGATCAGGCTCTGTCCCCAGCGAAGCCACAGTGGGAACCCTGCCCTCCAAGGCAGGGCAGAGGCCTGCCAGCCACCCCATCCTGAGAGCCACCCTGCCTCTTTCGGGGGGACCGTGGGGACAGGAAGGCACAGACAAGCATCTCTTAAGGTCCGCCAGCTGAACTGAACCGATGGGGGCCTTTCGGCAGGGCGTTATGGGTTGAATGGTGCCCCCCCCCCAAAGTATGCTCAAGTCCTCACCTCCCTTATCTCAGAATATGACCTTCTCTGGATATAGGGTCTTTATGGAGGTGATCAAGTAAAATGGGGTCATTAGAACGTGACTGGAGGAAACGTGGACGCAGAGGCAGACGTGCTCAGAGGAAAGACGACGTGAGGCCTCAGGAGCAGGAGCCCTGTGTTCAGACGTCCCTGGCAGGACCCCACCTGTGCAGATACCCCACCCCCACTCCCCACGCAGTCAGGGCCGGGCTCGCACTAGGCTGTGAACTTGATGGGACTCAGCCAGGGATTGCGGGGGCGGGGGGGGGGGTGCTGGGGTAGGGGCCTCCTGGGCCTCCTGACAGCTCGCTTTCCCAAGGACCTGTGCAGGACGGGGGGCCCCCACCTAGCCCTTCAGTCAGGACTCCTGGGTTCTTTTGCCAAATCAGTCCAGCAATGAGCCCAAAGCAAGTTGAACCTTCGATTTTTGCAAAGCAGGTGGTCACCAGAAGCCAAGACTTGGCTGTGGTGACCGCACATCACAGCCCCCTCCCTACAGCTCTGAAACCGCTTTCTGCTTTTCACATTGGCGGGCGTTTCTGGACCCCTCGCGGAGTTCAGCCCCCAGGTTCTGCACGGAATACTCAGTGCCTTCTGGAAGCTAGCCACAGGCCGTCAGAGTCAGTTTCTATTGACTTCTTGTTTTAAAAGTAAACAGACCGTCCTGGGAGGCGAGTCACCTCATGATGGAGGGGTTTGATAAGCAGCCTCCGAATAGAGCTGAGGAATTTGTCCCTCATGCCTCGCTGAGCTACACCTGCCCCCTTGATCTGGTGGCCAGGGGACGTCCCTGGCACGGAGGCAAGGGGGACCGAGAAGGGAAAAGGGAGCTTATCTGTCTGGATGCCTAGGTCCCGCCCAAAGCAGTATCACAGGTAATCACATTAAGTCCCTGCAACAACACCAGGAAGAGATAGACAGATAAACTTGGGATAAGCCAGGATAATTGAGGCTCCTCGATAATCCCCAGAGGTAACTTTGGCGCTGAACTTCACAGCGCAGCAGCCTTTCACCCTGCCGGCTGGCGGGTGAGAAGTCCCCTTTTCACCTGGCCTCCGCCTGGTGACCTGGCCCAGTGGTTCTGGGAGGAGGTGATGGGCAGGGGGGAGGGGGAGGGGAGAGAAGGACCCCCGTGGTGCTGGCAGCCAGGGGGCCAACCCACAGTCCTGTCGTCCCCTGACCCAGACTGTCTTTCTCCTCTCCCTCCCCTGCCAACTCCTCCAGGCATGGCCTCCTCCAGGCTGTCTGCCCTGATATGGCCATCGCCCACCGCACCCCATCCGCTCCCCTGCCCCCATTCCTTCACTTAGGACATTTCACCTGGTTATTCATTCACCCGTCTTTTTTCCTGACCAGATGATGCATTCTTTCGAGGCAGAGCCTTGTGGATTTAATGTTTGGCCTCTGCTTTGTGTAGGACCTGGTGCAGAGGAAGCTTCCTGGGGAAACCTTCTGGACACTGGGGGGTTGGCAGCTCCCCGCACCTTTAGGAAGCCCGGGTATAGTTGTCTCTTTTGTTGATTGTCTCCTCGCTCAAACAAGAGCTCTTAAGGGGTAGGGACTCTCCTACTGGTTTTCTTCGGACCCCCAGGTTTGCCGACTGACTGATGGACCACCTGAGTGAATGAATGAATGAATGGGGCAGCAGGGGGAGGGGTTGTGGGCAGACCCTTGGGGAGGAAGTGCTCCCTGCTCACAGACCCTGGACAGCCCAGAAACCCTCCTGCTCCTCTCCTTGGGGTCCCTGGGCTCCCCAAATGGATAGCGCACACCTGTGCAGGTGTGGACTGTCCCAGTGGCCTTGAAAACTGTGCCCAGAGGCCAGGTGGAGCCCCAAGGCTCCACAAAGGTCACAGCTCTGCAGACAGGGACACTGAGCATTTCTCAGCATGAATCCTGTGGGGCCCAACAATGGGGGTTGCATGTGGGGGGGACAGCTGCCTCCTTCATGGGGGAGGGGTCCCTTGCCTCTCCTCTCTCTTGTGCAGAAAACCACACATAGAAAGAGCTGGAAGGAAATGCACCCAGATAAACAGGGATTCTGCTTCTGTCCCCTGCCCAGACACCAGAAGTTGGGGAGCCTGGAAGGCATCAGACCAAGGACTCCCCAAGGACGGTCACTGTCTCTCCCATCCGCCCAAGAATCCTGGTGAGAAGAATTCTATAGAAATTTCCCCAGGGGCACAGAGATGGCCTACTCAAGCTAGTTCCCTGGCAGCGGGGACCATGTGCCCCCTCATTAGACCAATTACTTAATGAGGGTGGTGAATAAAAAACACTTTGTAAACTGAAAAACACTGAATGAGGCAATGAGGCTGGGAGCTGTCCCTGACGGCTTCCCGAGGACCCGGGCTGGGCCTCCCCCATCAGACCAGGAGCCCCTGAGTCTGGGGCTAGGCCTCTCCCACCGAACTTGAGATTCCTGTTTTAATTCTGTGATCCCAGAAAGTTCTGCTTCCAGAGTGTGCTTAGTGGACTCCTGGACCACTTACATGGACGCCAACGGACCGTTCACGCAGCTTCAGCTTGGAGGCTTAGCTGACTCATCTGAACACTTTCTGCTTCTTAGAAAGAAAATCCAGCTGTCTGACGTCTGAGAGCAGGTCTTAAACTGTTTATGAAACTGCTTACGCTATATAACGCACAGTGTACGAGGTAACCTTGACTTAAAGTTACACAAAGTGTAATGGACTCTGTGACGCGTGCTTAGGCTCTTGGAGTCAGAAGGAAATTTGGAGTTCGGTCCGAAAACGTGGCCGCTCACGGGATCACCCGGAGCGCTTTTGCAAATACCAACGTCCAGGCTGCACCGCAAGCCAATGAAGTCCGAATCCGTGCTTGGTGAGAGCCAAGCATCCATCCTTTATATATTCCCCAGGGATTCTGATACGTAGCCCAGGGTCACAGGGTTCTGGAACAATCTCCTTCCCCGTGCAGGAATCACAGCTATTTATTCCAGAGACATGTATAAAGCACCTGTTCCGTTCCAGAAACCATGATTATCTTTTTTTAAATTTTCTTTTTGAGAGAGAGCACACAAGCACAAGCAGGGGAGGGGCAGAGAGAGAAGGAGACACAGAATCTGAAGCAGGCTCCAGGCTCTGAGCTGTCAGCACAGAGCCCGACGCGGGGCTCGAACCCACAAACCGTGAGATCATGCCTTGAGCCGAAGTTGGATGCTTCACTGACTGAGCCACCCAGGAGTCCTGTAACCAGGATTATCTTAATTTTTCTACACGTCTGGTGGTTCTCCGGGGTTTTTGGCTGGGGGCGGGGGGATGGTGATCCTTCCGGTAGTGGGAAACTCGCTGCCTCACAGGGCAGATCTTTTCCCAAGAGCTGGTGTTTAGGGAGTATGTAGGGCAAGGAGATGCATTGGGTCCCACGATGTGCCAGCAATGGCATGGGATACTTCCCATGTCCCCCTTCTTTGAAGCCTGACACCCCTACCCGGTGAGGAGGAGAGTTCGAGCATGGTATCACAGAGGAGAAAACAGGGGCTAGAAGCACGAGGGCCGCTCCAAGACCACTCAGCTCGTGTGCAAGGAAGCCCGATCTGCACCCCAGGGTCCTTCCATAGCAAGCTGGGGCTGGCTGGCCAGGCAGGGTGGGGGAGGCAGGGGGCAGGCCAAGCATTCTGTCTGGAGAGCCAGAAAGAACCTTCCAGGTCTCTCACTAGTTTCTTAACCCCCACATTCCAGGCACATTGTTCCCCCCAGTTTTCATTCCTTGTGTCCCTCGGGGCTGCGAGAGTCTGACAAATTCATTTGTCCAAAGTAGTGAGCACCCAACTGCTAATCCCCTGACAAGGTCTACGGACACATGAAAGGACTCAGGCAGGGCGATGCTCAATCCAAAGGAATGACTATCTAATGGTGATACCGGAACACCTCCATCCTAGACATCCAGCCTTGGCTTCCCAAATCATAGGCCAGAGGGGATGTCCCACCCTCCTGAAAGGGCACATCTGGGCAGCAATAACAGCAGCCACCTGCTTCTTGTGCACCTACTGTATACCAGGCACCCCCCTCCTTTGCTCCCCGTCCTTACAACAGCCCCAAATACAGGATTCTTGTGTTCCCTTTACAAACCGGAAATGAGGCACAGACAACCGTGTCTCCCAAGCCAGAGTCCATGCCCACATAGACCAGCAGTTTTCAATCTGCAGGTTGTTACCGGTTAGTGCGGTGTGAAATCCATTAAGCAGACGATGACCAGCATTTAGAAAACAGAAGCAGGGGCACCTGGGTGGCTCGGTTGGGCAAATATCCGACTCTTGATTTCGGCTCAGGTCATAATCTTATAGTTCATGGGTTCAATCCCCACATCAGGCTCTGTGCTGACAGCGAGGAAGCTGCTTGGAATTCTCTCTCCCTCCCTCTCTCTCTCTCTCTCTCTCTCTCTCAATCTCTGCCCCTCCCCTGCTCACTCTCTCTCTCAAAAATAAATAAACTTCAAAAATATTTTTAAAAAATAGAGGCAGGTAGAAAGGAGTAAACTTCTAGCGCACATAGTAAGGGGAGGCTTGTTTCCTTAACCAGGGGTATGTGCGTTGTATGCAAGGTCGTGATGAAAACTACGTTTTTTGCTGTGAGTTGGGCTCAGATATTATCCACTTGCCCCGGGCTGAACCCCAGGGCCCTGGCTGGTGCCAGTTGTGGAAAACCGTTCAGGTGACATATTAAGGGAGCTGCCTCATGTGGCAATTAAATGTGCCTTAGACTCTGGAATGACACAGATCTGGCTTACTCAGTGGTAGGCTCTGGGCACAGAGCCTCAGTTTTGCCATCTGTAAAACGGGGATCCTAACGATAGCTAACGTTATAGAGCACTGACCATGGGCCAGGCAGTGTTCTTCTAAGCCCTTTACAGGTACTGAATCCTCAGTCAAGAGTCTATAATGCAGCATCCCAATTTTATAGGAGGAGCGATGAGGCACAGAGAGGTTAGGTAACTTGCCCAAGGCCACACAACTAGCATGTGCTCTTGCAAGGACTCGAACCCCGGCAGCCTAGCTCCAGAGCCCCCGTGCTAAGTCCCAGGCCCACTGCTGGCCTCCTGGGGGGCACTATACGCATGGAGCAAAGGACTGCCTTGCAAGTCCCTGGCTGGCACCTGGCACGGAGTAGGCAGGTAAACCATCGTTGCCACCCTCCACTAGGGCAGAGAGGCTTGTGGGAAGAGCCCCTGGGTGACCTCCAAGCACCTGGGGGCAGAGCTGGGTCGTGACCCGCTGAGAGGCAGCCCCTTCCGAACTTTCCTTGTGCTGCCCCGGAGGCGGCTGAGCAGGCACCTTTCTCATTGCTCAGGTGCGGAGGCCTCCGCGGGCGGATGATTCCCGGGTCTGAAGTGCCTGGGACTGTGACTCTGGGGGCGGTGGGTGGGCTGAGGCCGGGCGGCCTCCGTGAGAAAGGCGGCCCCACCAGTTCCGAGGGCTGAGCCAAGCCAGGGGCCGGGCGTGGGTGCCTGCCCGGGTCCAGCATCTTCCGCAAGTGGGACATGAAATCAGCCGGGAGGAGGGGCTCAGAGGTCAAAGGGCCATGGGCCTGGAAGCGCCCAGCGGTCAAGGGGACATCCTAGGCCTGGGAACGGACGCCGCATTAGCAGGAAGCTGCTTTCACTTACACGGCTGTGTAGCTGAACTGAAGATCTGGCCCAAACAACAGAGAAGGCAAAAGGCGGGTAGCAGGTGAGGCTGGATACGGCGGCCGTGAACATCCCCAGGCGCCCGCCTTTCCCCATCTCACCCCAGCCTGGGCAGGAGGGAGCGAGCCCCTCTCCAGGCCCCGCGGGCCTCCCCGTCACTCCAGCTCAAGTCCTGTGGTTCACTCTGATTGGTCCTGCTTTGGTCACATGTCCTTGAGCCAACTCCGCTGGCCGGAGAAATGGAACGCACTGATTGGCTAGCTGGGATCACATGTAACGCAAAAGGGGAAATGGATGCTTGGAGAAGCAGTGAGGGGATCTTAGCCTCCGGGCTCCGCTACTGCCTGGCGAGTGGCCTGGGCAGTCCATTCCCCTCTTTAGGCTCAGTGGACGGGAGCAAATCTTTTAAAAACCTTGTTTTAGTTTAAAAGAAAAGATATGTCAAAGTCTTATGTAAATCAGATGCAAGGGCGGGCAGGACCCTCCCCTTCCAGAGGGACGGGCATTCCCGCACTGCTGGGTGTTGGCCAAACATGGCCTTGGTGCTGGGGCTTCAAGTTTCCTTTATGTTGCTGACAAGCCCCCCTGTCTTCAGTCTCGGCCCTGCCAACCCACCTCCTGCACTGCACACTTGGTGAACTTTCCAGAGCATCCCTCTGACCACGCTGCCTCCATGCAGAAGTCCTGTGGCATCTCACCCCCTGCACCAGCCACAAGTGCCGAGTAACAGGGTGCCCACAACCCAGTGCCATAAAACAATCGCTTTCTTATGCCTGGAATCTCTGGGTCAAGAACAGACTGGGTGCATCAGGAATGGTTTAATTCAGCTCCAGAATGTTTGGGGCCTTAGCTGGGAAAACCTGAAGGCCGGGGTGACTTGATGGGTGGGGCTGGGAACCGTCTGGAGGAGTCTTTGCTCCCACGTCTGGCTGTTGATGCTGGCTGTCAGCACGACCTTGGCAGTGCCGTGGGGCTGGACACCCACATATCGTCTCTCCACGCGGACCAGTTTAGACTTCCTCATGGCATGATGGACAGGTTCAAAGAGTGAATATCCTAAGAGAACAAGACAGAAAGACATTTTCCTGACCTCACTTTGGAGATCACGGAGTGTCAGACACAAAGCTCCACCCAGGTTCAAGGAAAGGGGACATAGACCCAGCATTGGCTGGGAGGAATGTCAAGGTCATTTTGAAAAAAGAGCCAGAGAGGGGCGGCTGGATGGTTTAGTCAGTTAAGCTCTGACTCATGACTCCGGCTCAGTTATGATCTCCTGGTTCGTGGGTTTGGGCCCCACATCAGGCGCCACACTGATGGTGTAGATTTTCTCTTTCTCTCTCTGCCCTCTCCTGTTCATATTCTGTCTCAAAAAATAAACTTGAAAAAAGAGCAAGAGAGATGGGAAGTAGTTTCACAGCCTCCTTTGGAAAACTCTAATTGACCACACGCCACTCTTCAGTGGGGCGGGAGCACTGCTGAGGCTCATTAATCCCTACACAGCTCTTCCTTCTGACCACAAAACCCATCTTCCCAAACTGCCCCCACGCCCTTCACCTGGCCCACCTAGACTCACCCTTCAGGGCTCAATGAAGATGTCAGTTCTTCCCAGGAAGCCTGCTCTGGCCCCCCTGCCTCACCCCAACTGAGCCGGGAACCCCCCCCCCCCGCTTTGACCACTACCACCTATGAAACCCCACCCAAGGGCCTGGGCGGAGTCTACCTGGTCTGTCTACCATTACATCCCCAGCACCAGGCCGAATGCCAGCCCCACTCTGGATCCTACCACTGGATAACCAGCAGCCACCTCCCCCAGGAAGACTCCCCAGATTGTCCTAGGCGATGCTAGGCATCTCTCCTGCGCTCCCCCAGCCCTCTGAGCAGGTGTTTGGGAATGACCGGCTGAAAGGAGAGAGCTCCGCCCCTGTTCCCAAGCCAGAGCTTGTTAGTGCAGTAAAAGCAGCAGCAAATTACCAGGCGGCTCCGAGCTGTAATGATTAAAACGAGGGTATTGTTCTTGGGGCTGCTAATTGCATACCTGAGGAGTGAGGTCCGCTCAGCCCACGGGCTGTTAACCCAGACCTCGGCCCGGCCCCGATGCCAGGCCCGGCCTGGCAGGGAGCCAGACTCAGAGGTGTCAGTGGTAGGAGGGGCTGTCTGGGAGCTAGGTGTCCCCAAAGGGGTGACCGCAGCCACCTCACCCCGTGGACCCGTGGAAAACACAGACTCCCAGGCCCTGCTCACTAAATCTGTGTCCGGGGCTCTGGGGGCCCGAGAACATGAATGCTTGGTCAGCTCCCAAGGCGACTATTCAGGCCAGTCCCAGCCTGGGGTTTCTAACCTGCCCCACCCGAAGCCAGGCAGAGCCTCGCCCTCACCTGGCCCACCTCACGCTGAGGATGTGGCAAGACCCAGAAGCCACCTGGGGAGAGGACAGGAGAGGGAAGGTTCCCAGGACACTGGGTCGAATCTTCCTCCTGAGCTGAGGGACCCTGGATACCTCCCTGAGCACAGGCGGATTCACCAGGAAGCTGAGGGGCCCGTAAGCTTCCAGAACCCCCAAGGCCCGGAAGGAGCCCCAGTGGCGGGTTCACTCAATTGTGTGTTCTGCACGATTTCCAAAAGAATGAACTGAGCACATGTGCCCAAAGCCACCACCCCGATAGCTGACCAGGCCCCATGGAGAAAGCACGGCCTCTCAGAGCCTCTCTTTCCTCATCTGTAAAGTGGGCGTTTAACGTAGCTACCTCATCATGCGGCGCGAGGCGTACATGAGCCAATGGGGGTAAAGGTCCCAGGTCGGTGCCTGGTCCCCAGCAAGGATGTGTGGCTCGCATCAGAGATGACTGTGTGAGTCAGTGGGTGAGGAGCCGGAGAGCAGGGGCAAGGCATGGGGGGCGGGTATGCCACACTTCCGCAAGGCAGCCTAGCCTGCGCGATCGTGCAAGGATGTGTGCTTTTGAAATTTTTTTTATGTGTTTTATTTATTTTTGAGAGACAGAGAGAGCGCAAGCAGGGAAGGGTCAGAGAGAGAGGGAGACACAGAATCGGAAGCAGGCTCCAGGCTCTGAGCTGTCAGCACAGAGCCCCACGCAGGGCTCGAGCCCACAAACCGTGAGATCACGACCCGAGCCAAAGCTGGACGCTTAACCACCCAGGCGCCCCAAGGATGTGTGCTTTTGAAACACTGCTCCCTGAAAATATAGAAAAAGATAAGGCCCCCTTTTGTCAAGCCAGTGTAAGGATATCCCGGCTGAGAGGCAGGGGGATGGACCCAAGGAACCAGATTCACTGTGATTCTGGGACAGGAGTGACAGGAAGGGCCTTGACCTTGAGGCGGTGATTTCTGGGAAGACACCTGCTCTGAGGAAAGGGGTGGACACCCAGTCAGAGGATGCTGGAAATTTAGGGCAGGAGGAGGGCTTGGGGATGGGGATCACCCAGGCCAACCCCTCCCCACCAGCAGTTGTGAATTAAAGCAAAGCAGGAGAGGCCAGGCAACCACAGCCACTGATACACATGGCGTTTTCATAATGGACTTCCTGGAAGAGGTGACTTTTGAGCAGAGAGGGAGGTGGCAGGGATGGGCAGAAAGAGAAGACAAGGCAGGAGACGCAGGAAGGCCGGCAGTCATCAACGTGACTCTGGACATTAGGTGAGCACATACTATGTCAGGATTTGCCCGCGTGTCACACTCTGGCCCGGCTCAGTGTTGGAATTCTTTTGGTGTCATTGATTTCTTTGCTTTTAGACTAATCGATCTTAAAGCTTTGAAGCAATTGCACGCCTATAGAAAATTTGCACATGGAATACTAAGATTTTTCTGGAACCGCAGGAGAGGAAGTTGCTGAGCAAGAGAGTAAGTTGTTCCCGAGGCCCCATCATTCCAAAGTCTTTAGCATTTACTTTCTACAAACAACCACCGTAAAACCCACAAATCAGGAAGTTGGTGTCGACGCTTACTGCCGTCTGCTCCCAACCTTCCCAGCAGCACGCCTTTCAGAGCAAGAGCACCCAGTGCAGACTCTGGAATTATCAGGGCTCCTCTGTCCCGACCCCGAACTCCTACTTCCTTTCGAAGACATTCAGGTCCTTTATTTTGTAAAATACAGGTTCAGCTGATGTTTCTTCACGGCCAGATTCACCCCCCCTGCCG
>PJEM01011071.1:29890-57066 GCA_004023845.1 Helogale parvula
GTCCTTTCCCTTAGAACCAGCCATGTCTCCAGAGAACCGCGGCTCCCGTAGTGGAGAGTGGTCCGTAGAAGCCAACATCGAGGTGCTCAGTGCACTCACGGCAAGCGGGAAGCTGTGCTCCCAGGCCCTCGGGGGGGGGGGTGTCAGGGGGAGTAGGAAATGTATACAACACGCACACACATGCACGCACGCATGTATACAGACGCGTGTCTGTATGGTGAGTACCTAGTGCGCACACTTAATTCCGTCTTTATTTCTGTACCTCTCTCATACTGAAAACCGTGCACACAGACACCTCACATTCCAACAACACGGGGTTCGTTTTTCTCCCCTCCCTTTCCTTACCTGCAGCTGTCTTCTCTGGCATGAAAATCTGGCCTCTTTTATCCTTAGCGTATTTCCCAGTTCGGTCAATCCCTTTACATGTGACCAGGCTCCCTCTGCTCCCCCCCATCCCGCACACACACACGGGGGTGCCCTCCTCACCCCTCTCGGGCTGCGGCACCCCCTGTAGGCTTCTCCCCCGTGTGGACAACTTTTCAACCCTTTGGGCTTGATCCCCACGCCAGGCCCACCCTCCATGGGGCGGCCTTCTCCCCTTGCTGGGGCTCTGTTTCTGGGCCTCCGTGACACCTGGGGGCCGGTAAAGAGCAAAGCGGAGGTTCAAACCCAGGTCTCTCTGATGCAGACCCTGACCTCCTGGTCACTGTGTCCTCTTACACGTCCGGGGAGGGGCACACCGTGTCTCCAACTACATTCCCCCAGCCGGAATGTCAAGGGAATGGAGGGCGTTCTCGGCCTGGGCCAGGACAGGCTCTCCTGGCCTCCCCCTTCTCGAGCCTTCCACAGGGCTCCAGGCCTCTCCAGAGATGAACTCCGGCATTGCGTCATCCGCCTGCCTGTGGCAGGTAATAAAAACAGTTCACCAGGTTTTCAGCTTTTCACAGTTTACAAAGCCTCCCGTGAAACTCGCTGAGTCTTCAGCCCTCGGAGGGCAGGCGCAGTAAACCCGCTGTGCGGTCGGTCGGTGAAACCAAGGCTCAGACTGGGCAAGACATTTGACGGTAGGCGTCAGCCTGGGAATCCACACCTCCCCTCCCCCAGCACCCCACACTCCACTTCCCTCTCAGGGGATGGCTTGCCTCAGCCCTGAGACCCTCCTGAGGACCCCCAAGTGTGTGGCTCTGGTCACTCCTGGCAGAGCTGGGCTGTTCTGTCCCTGCCCCTCAGAGTCCACCCTCTGGGCCGGACATCACCAGTGGCCCAGGTGCCAACACAGGCTGTACTCAGGCCCTCTCCTCCTAGAAGCCTGGCTGCCGAATTTCTCTCACTGGACCAGCAAACTAAGGGATGGTCTGTGTGCTGTGTGGGGTTATGCCTGCTCGTCCCGTTCTCCCCGGTGAATCCCATGGGCACCCAGGACAGACATCCTCCTCCAAGGGCGGGCCCACGCCCAGCGCAGGACAAAACCCCGAGTCAGCAGGCCCCGGGGCCAAGGCTTGAGGACAAGGAGATGAGTGAGGGGAGACAGCTCCCCAGCCCAGCACGTGTGGCTCCGCTCGGGCCTCGTCACAGGCAGGAGGGGGAGGCGGGCAGGCAGGTGGCACCCTCGAGCCTGCACGTGTAAAGGGCCCTGAGCCACCAGGCTGCCTCATGGGACTCTGCCAGGGCCCCGGGAGAGGCACCCGCGTGAGTCAGCTCCAAGCTCAGCTCAGCACAGAACCTCTTACCCGGCCTGCCAGGGACACCGCTCCCCACGGGGGGAACCGTGTGCCCCAAGTCCCACAGAAGGGGATCAGAGAGAACATGTGGCCCCAGTTGTGTGGCCCTGGCTGACACCAGTGGATGGATGCCCACCACTCCTCCCAGCACCTTCAGGAAACTGGAAGGACCCCCCTGTCCTTCACAGTGCATTCTGGGGGGGCCCGCCCCTCTCCCCCAGGGTGGAGGAGGCCATAGCCAGCTCCGGGGGCCACTGGAGACAGTCCTTGGTCCTGAAGGGTCCTCTGTGGTCCTGGTAAGGGGAGGACCACGCACAAATGCCTTCCACACGCGGGCAGGGGAGACATGGGCCGGGGCGTGGCTGGGCCACCGACGCAGTGGAGGCCTACGGGGAGAGAAGTCCTTGGGTAGCACTGCCGGGCCCATCCTCCCCTGTCAGCCTCAGTTTCCCCATCTGTAAAATGGGGCTGTTTATTTTTGAGCAGTGGTAATTATTCTGTTGTCCCTGCATGCCAAGTAGAGGGGCCTCTAGCTCCCTCTGGGAGTGTCCCCAGAACCGGACCTGGGGCTTCTCTTCATGTATGGGGTGAGGGTTTGGGAAGAGATTTATTTAGAGTTTGGCTGGAAAAGAATAAGGTGGGCAAACCACCGACCCAGGGAAGCCTAGGAGCCCCCCCACGTGACCGTTCCCGGCTTCCTTCCCTCCTCCTTCCCGTTCAGCCTGTTAAGCACTCAGACCGCAAGGACCCGCTGTGCACGGCGCCCTAGCCGGGCACAGCAAACCCCTGGTGCCTGTCCCAGGACAGTGAGCAGGTCCAGGAGGTGGGGGTGGGGACAGAAATGAGTTAAGTGTTGCCTCAGTTTCCCTAAGGTGCTTCATCCTTGAAAGGCCAAATCAAATGCAAGGCTACTGGTAGAAATATTCTCAGGGGGCCCCAGGTCAATGCCAAGGGTACAGAGAGAACAGGATTGCATTCTTGCCCCCAGGGATCTTGGGTACCAGGGAGCCAATGCTTACAGCGGTAACTACACACCAAGCAAGAGAGAGCTGTGACCAAGGACAGTCGGAGAGGGGCCAGCTGTCAACACACAACCCAATGGATCCACATGAAAACTTAGAACAGAAGAGGTGCCAGGAAAACAGTAAATCAGGAAGGTGGGGTGGAGAGAGTGGGGGCAGCACGGGACAGGTGCTGGAAGAGGCCCCTCGGAGGAGAGGCCACATGGACAAGCCACAAAGGAGTCTATGAGACTCAGAAAGAAGCGTTCATCATGAGCAAAGGCCCTGGGGTTGGAAAGGGTTTGGCTAATTGGAGGAACAGAAAGGCCAGTGTGGATGCAGCTGTTTTCTCACAGGCCAGGTGGCCCTAACGCCTTTGGGGGATACTTGCCTGACCCCCCATCCCCACCCTGGCACTTAGGAACACACACCCAGTGAATTCTCTGCTTCTCCCATCTCCTGAGACTCAGCCGCCCTTAACTCTAACCTTTGGATGCAGGGTCACAGACAAGAAGTCCTGCCTTGTGGAGACCAGGCCCAGGGCCGTCAAGGGAGGACCCTGGCTTGCCCCGGGGCAGGCTGGGAAAATCCCGAGAGACAGGGACCTCAGAATCCTGGCCGTGTGGCTGCCTCCCTGTCCCCTGCCCCCCCCCCCCCGCCGCCTGCCTGGCTCAGGTGCCCAGACACGTGCCAGCCTCTACCTGGCGGGGGCCCCACCCTGGCAGAGGAAGCTTGCCCAAGAGGCGATGATGTCACTGTCTTCTGGCCAGGGACCTGCTCTCTGGAGAGTGACGGCCAGCCTGTCCCGGCAGCGGGGCAGGAAGAGCAGGCTGGCCCCCTGACTCCGGAGGAAGGCAGGGTGAGATGTGTCAGACGCTGTGTCACAGCTCCCGGCCCTCCAGCCCTCCCCAGGCCCGTCCGCAGACTGGGGGGCTGTTCCGGGGCCCGAGTGCGCACCAGCCAGCGGGCCAGGGGCCAGGAAACTCTCGAGTTTTGCCAGCTCGGCTTTCTCGAGGATGAGGGGGCGAGGAGGCCGAGCCAGGAGGGAGGGGGAGCACCTCCTGAGCAGGTTTTATGATGCCTGGGCTGGCAGGCGCTCCAGATAGAGATGTCACTCACCATGGAGACGGGGTGGAGGACCGGCGGGAGGCAGCCCCGCAGTTCCCGCCCCGGGAGGGGACTGTCTCAGCAGCCTCGCAGCCACCTCGGGAAGGGGTGGCTGGGTGTGTCCAGCAGGGACCAAGGCCACTGGCTTTGGGCCGCACGTCCCTCCCGTGGGGGTGAACCTGGTGCTCCCCCACACCTGCAGTCCCCACAACCCCAGGCTGTTTCTGATCCCCTCCCCCTTCCCCTCTGCTGCCTGGCCTGAAATATCCTTCCCCTGCTGTCCCTGCGGCCCCACCCGCCTTGGTCTCTGTCCTACTGGCTGTTTAGGACTCAGCCCCGGTGTCCCCTCCCTCTGCCCCGTGTTTGTCCGCTCGCTCCCTCACAACCTCCTTCCTCCAACGCAAACCATAGCTCCCGTCCACTGCTCGGCTCAGCCCACACCAAGAGGGACACGCCTGTGCCCCCGACCCCCCACTACTGGCACAGAGAGTGCTCAGAGGACACCAGGGAAGTCAGGGAACGAAGCTCTCCAGGAGAGAGACATTGGCCAGCCGGTGGTCCTGTCCTTGACCGAGCGATCAAGTGGCAGCCTTAGTGGCCCCCCGCCCCGCCCACCCGCCCATGGGGGGTTGGCAAACGACGCCCCCAGGCTCACCTGTGCTTGCCGGGAAGGCGGAACAAGACCCCGATCAAGCCGTCAGAGGTGACTGCCAGGTCACAGGCCAGGACACAGGTAAAGGACCAGCTAGATGACCAGACAAGTCCCGACTGTGGAATGTCCACCAGCCTGAACTATTCCTCGGGGACGGGGGGAGGGAGGTGCGGGCGGTGGGGGGAGACCTTCTACAATAAAAAGACAACTGAAGGCTACGTGTGAAGAAAAGAATAAGGCACCTGTCTGTCTCTAGAAACGGCTCGCTGAGCTTTGCCCTAACGGTCCCTCTCCGCCCCAACGGGGGCCTCAGCTTCCCCGTCTGTAAAATGGGAGGATAAGGCTGCACGAGGCCATGGAACAGCAGGCAGACATGGAGGTCTCTCCCGAAGGGGAGGGCTGGGGCTAGAAGTCCCTGGTGGTGACACACATTTGGGTCGGGACAGCAGTTCCCCGTCACTCGGGCGCTGGGGCCCGGGGGCTCAGAACCAGAGCCTGGACTTCATCCCCGGACAGTATGTGCACCTCCCATTTCGGGGCAGCCAGCGACTCCCAGGGAGGGTTCCTGCCTGAGCGGTGAGTGGGTGGCCCTGTCCCAGCTCACAGGTGGCCAGGGGACCACCGGAGTGTGGGGTTCAGGGGACTTTAAGATCACACTGGGGGTTCCCAAATGGGGTCTATTTGGAGCACGATGTCTGTGCCGCCGCATTTCTCAAAGCCGTGGGCTCCGTGGTTGGCCTTGAACACTAAGCCCAGAGCTGACCCAGCTCCAGACCAACTCAGTGCCCCAGAGCCGGGACCACCGTGCCCCCAGTCTCCACGGTTCCTCCACACACTCCTGCCGGGTCCCCGGGACTTGTCCATCCAGGGCAGACCCCTCCGGGACAGGGTCTTCCCTGAAATCCCCGCTGCTGAGCCGACTGGGACAGACAGCTTGGCGTCCCTGGGTGTGGGTGGAGGGCTGGGAGGAGGCAGAGGTGTCAGCTTAGAGCCAGGACTCCCTGGCTCTGGCTTTGAGGGGCGCTTAGGTGGCGCAGTCGGTTAAGTGTCCAACTTCAGCTCAGGTCATGATCTTGCGGTTCTTGAATTCAAGCCTTGTGTCCAGCTCTGTGCTGACAGCTCAGAGCCTGAAGCCTGCTTTGGATTCTGTGTGTGTGTGTCTCTCTCTCTTTTCTCTCTCAAAAATAAACATTAAAAAAAAAACCCAAATATGGGGCTTTGAAGTCAGAGCAGATATATTCCTGCCCTACCACTTACCTGCTGTGTGACCTAGGGATGGTACCTGCCGTCTCTGAGTCTCCGTTTTCTCATCTGTAAAGTGGGATGATCCCAATCCCCACTTTGAGGAGTGACTATAAGGGTCAAGGAGTCCAGGAGTGCAGTGACGTGGGCCCAGCACAGAGTAAGGTGACGTCTGTCATCACTATCGCCATCACCATCAGCTCAGAGCAGAGGCCGTGGGAAAGAAGCCCACCGCTGCCCGTGCTGGTCGCACTCAGAGCAGGGACCGGGGGACCTGGGTCCCACGGGCGCTTGTTATGGGCAAGGGCGGCACCTCGTCCACCTCAGCATCCCAGGACTTGTCACCAGACATTTACAGAAGAGGGGGTCATATGGTCACTGGCGCTGTGACACGGCTCCCACACCCGGCCTGGCCCGTGAGGGGGACAGGAAGCCATATCTGGTCCAGCTCCCCAGGCCATCCTTGGGGGAGGAGGGGGAAGACTCTGGGGGCTCCCGGGAGCACCCGAAGGGTTGGGCTCATCCCAACCCCTTGTGCAGGGTCCGGAGAGGGCCAGGGGCTCCCCGGGGTCACACAGCAGCCGAGCCCCCCTCCTCAGCCTCCCCCCGTTCTGCTGCCCCCTCCACAGTGTCCCCCAGCCACCCCCAGCAGCACCCTGTACCTGCCGCCCCCCCCCCACTCCCGGGGCTGCAGACGCGTGCCCTCAGGGCTGGCCTCCCTGCACCTCCGGACGGCTGTCCCTGATCCCTGTTGAGGGTCTGCTCCCCCGGCCTAGGGACCCTGTGTCAAGGGCTTTCTCCTCCAAGAAACCTCCCGGTGACCTCTGCCAATCTGACGTGGTTTCTCCCCCCTCAGATGTGCTACTCTGTCCCTCAGCCCGCGGGGACTGTCCCCCAGGCCACTCACATGCCCTGGCCCCCAGGAGGGTTCCTCTGGCTTCCCCAGGGATGCCGGCCCTGCGTCCTGTGAACAGAGAGGGTGGCTCCTGGGATGGCGGTGATGGCTCTGTGCTTAGCGCTCAGAGGTCATGATCTCATTTAATCCTGCTTTTGGGGACCATTCTGTCCTCATGGATGAGGACACTGAGGCCACCTGAGGCCAAAGCTCCCCTCTGACAGGCACTACCTGTCTTTCCAGGTCCCCAACAGCTGTCCTCATTTTTGGCCTCCGACTACTCAGCCTCTGAACCCACCTGTGAGTGTCGGGAGCCCCTGCCTCATGCCCCCCAAAGGCGGTCCAAGCCCGTGTCTTCCCAGCCTCCCTGAAGCCCCTCAAATGCCCCTCCTCGACTGAGAGGCCAGAGGGGGGAGTGCAGAGAAAGTGGGCCCACGGGGGATGGGGTCAGGCTCCGGCCGGGATGGCAGTGGCCGTGGGCGCAGGCACGTCCCGTGTTGAGTGCGGCGGCCTGTGTGACCAGCTCTGGCAAGCAAGCTCAAAGGAGCGAGGCAGGCTGGGAGCCCCAGGATGGACCAGGCGGGCACTGCCACTGCCCACCCTCCCCTGGCGTGGCGTGGCAGCCCAGCCTCACCCAGGTCTGTCCCCCACCCGTGAGGGGAGGAGGCAGGAATCGCCACGGGCCAGGCTCAGACAAGCCGGGGGGGGGGGGCAGCCTGCAGGCGTTTCCCAGCAAAGCCGTACTGGGCGGTGTGACTTGGGGCACTGGACGCCTCAGGCTGTTGGTGACTCTGGATGTGGGGGCCAGTCCCCAGACTGCCTCTCTTCTGTGAGCCTCCAGGTCCCCCATCCGAGGCAGAGCTCAGCCAACGCGTTCTGCCAAGAGCCGGATGGTGACATCTGGGGCTCCGCCAGCCCCATACGGCCTCTGTTACATATTCTTCTTTGTTTTCCTTCCAACCTTTAAAAAATGTACCAACTATTCTTGCTCTCGGGCTAAACAAACGTGGGCCAGATGTGCATCACCCCCAAAAACTCTCCTTGGACTGATTTGCCACGTTCAGCCTCTGGAATGGTAAGAAGTCCTCCGTGACGGCCCCCTAGAGTCCCAGCCGCTCGGGTCCAGACGTTTCCAAGGCAGAGCCCAGCTGGGTCGGGCACGGAGATGGGGCGGCAAAGGCACAATGACCATGGCGGAGGCCTTGGGTGAACTTGGACTCAAGGCTCTGCTCTGCTGCCTCTGACGGGGTGGCCTCAGTTTCCTCCCCTGTGGAAGGTGCATGACAGTAGTGCCAGCTCCCAGGGCGGCTGTGGGCACGTTCCCTGGAAAGGGGCGCACGTTGGCTGATTAGTGCGAAGTCGCCAGGTGGGGGTGTCCGGTGGCCCCCTCCTGGTCTGGGGCCTCCCGGGAACAGCCCCTCTGCCAGCTTCGTGAGGGGGCTGCGTGCCCCGTGGTGCCCGATACCCATGAGCCTGTGCAAGTCTCTCCGCTCTGGAGCCTCAGTTTCCCCAGCCTCTGCCCACCTTCCACCCTCCAGGAGTTAATATAATGAAAGAGTCTGTGCACACATGTGAGTCCCATTCTGGCAGCTTCCCCAGGTTGCTCCCAACACAATGCAGCATTGAGGGCGGCCCGGCCCGGTGCCCCACCTGCCGGTCAGGTTCACAGCCGCCTCAAAGCCCAGGGCCCAGGCTCTGGCCCTACAAGCCCTCCCAAGGGAGCTGGGGAGACCCCGGGGGTTGGGGGGATCTCTCCTCTGACCTGGGGTCCCCTTTGGGGCCGCGAGCACCATGGGCTGCTCTCGCCACAGCCCAGCCCCACCTGCTGGGGGACGGCCGGAGGAACCGGGGAGGGGAGGGGTGGGTCCCAGCAGGGCCTCAAGAAAGTCTCAGAAGCCTCCGTTCCCACGTCAGGGAGATGCTTCTCAGAACCCACAGCTCTCTGGCACCTGTTCTGGGCTGAGCCCTCAGCAAACACGGTCCCGTTTATCCTGGAGACAGCACCGCTAACTGGCTTCCCAGGGGACATAACAGGGCTGCAGGGTGAGGCTGTCAGCCATAGCCACACAGCGTAGGGGGGTCGGAATTAGAACCCTGCACCTCTGACTCCAAAGCCCTTGGACTTCTCACCTGCCGCCCAGCCCTTACGGTTGGAGGTGACCTTCACCATCATCATCCCCCATGCGGCGTGTCTGATGCACAGCAGCCGGGAGATGGGCGTCTGCTTGGATGCCTCTAATGACAGGAGACTCACTCCCGCCCCCGACGGCTCATGTCCCTGCAGGAGCCCTGCTCGCAGCTGCGCTACCCTCTGATGGGCCCTGAACCATGTCTGTGAGGGCTCCTTCCTGGGGGTGAGATTCACTTGCAACCCCAACCACTCACGTTTCCCGAGCCTCCTCTGTGGCCGATGCTGCGCAAGCACCTTCGCGGTGAGCCAGGGGCGTGTTCGCCTTACGCAGAAAGAAACCGAGGCCCAGAGAGGAGGAGCCCCTTCACCAGCCCCAGAGCCCCCTCCCGTACACTCCAGGCCTGTCCGCCTCCAGGCCGGGGCACCTGCTGTTCCCTCAACAACCCCCCCCACCCCGCCACAGTGGGGATTTGCCTCTGGGACTTGTCTCCCCCACAGAAGCGGATGGGGCGCCCTCAACATCAGGGTCTGAGCTTGCGTAAATTCGTGTGTTCAACAGCCACTTGAGCTAGAGCTGTCAGGCTGAGCAAATAAAAACGCAGGCCGTGTGGTTAAACGTGAATCGCAGATAAATAAGCACGCATTCTTTTAGTATAAGTATGTCCCAATCATTGCATGGGATATACTTATACTAAAAAAAAAATTGTCCAATGCAGTAGTTAAGGAGATGTTTATGCTAAAAATTATTTGTCGTTTATCTGAAATTCCCATTTGGCTTGGCACCCAGGATTTCATCTGGCATTCTTAGCGGAGTGCCTATTTTGGGTGAGGGACCCCCACCCTAGAGCCTCTATTTCCTCGTTTTAATGGAACTCGTAATGGCCACCACCCCCGTGGCTGTGAGCATGACAGACATGAGCGTCAGATATGGAGTGCGGCCCCCAGACGGCAGGCAGAGAGGGACTGCTGACGCAGGGAAAGTGGAGGAAAGTAAAGTGGATGCCGGTGGGCCCATTACCTGCGGCCTGGGACCCCCGCCTGTGAGTTCACTCTTGAGATGCCGGGAGCAGGGAAGGAGGGAGGGGGCGGTGTCCCGGGCCGGGGAAAACAATCAGCCCACCCAGAGCCACTTCCGGAGCCAGGAGAGGAAACAAAGTGGCATTGTCCTGCTGTGTGCAGTCACGTTCCATAGGGCTGTGACCTTGTCCCCATGAACGGGCCGATTCCCGCCCCGCTGAGAGCAGCCATGTGACGGGGCCGCTGCAGCCCGCAGCTCCAAGCCCAGCACTCAGGCCCCACCGAACAAAAGCCACCTCCTAATTGCCGTACTGCCCTGGCATTGGGGCCAGTGAGACCCACATATCCACCCTATCCTCCCAGCCAGGAGCTGGTTCCCAGGGCCTCGCGTTCCGTCTGCCCCGCCCTCCGCACGGTTCCCAGAGTGTGGCCACCGCGTCTGGCTGTGGGCCAGGCCCTGGCTCCCTGTGCCTTGTGTTGAGAGCTGGGCGGACCTGCCCAAATCCATGAGCAGACCAGGTGGGGTGCAGGACCCGTGAACAGGCAGAGCTCCAGCTGGCTGCATGGCGGGAGCACCCTCTATGGGCTGTGCACCTCCGGGCAGGTGAATTTACCCCTCTGAGTGAAACAGAAAGAACAGTAGTAACTGAGGACGCGATCATGTCAGACACAGTCCTCCTCAGCCCAGAGCAGGTGCTCAGTCAGTAGTATGGTGGGTTCCCCACATACCTAAACCCCAGAACAGCTTGAGGAGGGTCCAGCAGGAGCCCCCCTGTGGAGACAGAGCAGGCTGGGGGACAGTGGGGCAGATAGAGTGACAAGAACAGTGGGCAAGGGTGGCAGAGGGACCTAAGGACAGGGCCCAAAGAGCAACCAGCGAGACCCTGGAGTCCCATCTCCTCTGACCCCACCCACGCCCAGAGCGCTGGCCCCCAGCAGGAAGTTCCTGGCCGGCTCGCTGATTTCGCTGTGAGCTGGTCACCCGGGGCTGACTCTGGTCCGGCCCCAGCCCCCCGCCCCGCCCTGTTTCCTTGCCTGGATGTCCTGGGCACTCATCCCTCCTGCTCCCCAGGGGTCGGGCCACCCCTAACCCCCAACTTTAGGCGGAAGTATGGGGCCTGCTCCAGATGCTGAAGTTCATGGTCTCTGCACCCACCACCGGCCGCCTTCTCTTCCCAAAGAGATCTCCCTCCTCCGAGCCCAACTCCAGTCCCTCTCTCTTCTGGTCAGTGTCAGCCAATACGTGGCACTCAGGTGACAGGCCAGGGGTGCTCCTGAGCCTAAAGGCCCCGGACCCTGGGATGTGGGTCTCAGGCAAACCCCTCCTCTCTGTACCCCACTGTCCCAGCCTAGAGTGACAAGGTCAGGGTGCACCTTTGAAGCCAGCAAAGGAGCAGAGGTGAGAAGTAGGAGGATGCCAGCCCTGACCCACGGCAGCTGGGCACAGCCCAGGGGTCCTTGGGTCGCATTGCAGAGGGCAGGCACCTCCCCTCGCAGGCCAGGCCAGTGCTCTGCAGGGCAAGGTCCCACACAGCTCTGTGCCCAGCCAGGCCTTGCCAGCCGCTCCAGGCCTCAGGGAGGCCAAAGTGGGCGAGCTGGCGGCCCTCAAGGCCCCAGGATCGGGCGGCAGACAAGGACAGGCAGGACAGGGAGCAGTGCCCGGGGCAGAGGCTGTGGAGCAGAAGAGGCAGGAATAGCTCAGAAGCAAACAGAGGAGTCACCAGAGCAAAGGGCTCAGGTGCCGCCATGGGACGTGCGGACACGTGGTGCACACACGCGCAGGCGTGTCCTGGCGGAACACCCGTCCTCGCAGCCACTGTGTGAGGAGAGGGTGCTCCCAAGGGCTCCTGAGCTCGGACCGTCTGCAATAATAAAGTAAGGGGGCCTGTGCTGGGTCCTGGCACCTTCTGCCGCACGACTTCTCTTCTGCTCAGTCTGAGAGAGCAGAGCGGCCAGCACACGGCAGAGCTGGGCCCTCTCTGAGCCCTGGCCTCCCAACCCCCATGATACCACGCTGCCCACAGCCGACGGAGGACGGAGGGCTCCAGCTCATGCAGACTTGGGAGACGCGCTCTCTGCGGCTGCACGTGCAGGGAAAGGCCCCTGGAGGAGTCTCTCCCTCGGGGACAGGAGAGAGTGAGGGTCACACCCCCAGAGCCCCGGCCCCCTCAGCATTAGCACAACCGAGGGCTTAGGAACCAACCACATCTGGGTCCTCATCAGCAGAGAGGACCTAGGCCCTCAGCCTCTCTGAGCCTGTTTACCTTCTGGAAAAGGGGTGCCACCCGCCACACGAGATGGCAATGGGGACTGAGGCACTGCAGCGTCTGGGAAAGCCTGGTCCTCATCCTCTTTCGCGTTCAGAGCCCGCCCTGCCCCACCCCTCTGTATCTGAGCGTCGCTAACCAGTCCCGAGGCAGAAAGAGGGTCGAGGGGGCATAGAGGAGCTGGAGGACTCGGTCCAGGCCTCACCGCCTGCCTGCTGTCCCCCTGGTGCTCTGGGACGGCAGGGGGTGGGATGGGAGAGGAGACCGAAGGCAGGGGAGGGAGCCTCAGCCCCAGTCCAGCGGTGGGGACAGGTGGCCAGGTGGTAACAGGTAAGTGTATTTGAAGCCAGGGAGCAGAGTGAGTCTCCTCACCTGGCTGGTCCCCAGTCCCCGAGAGCACTGGCCTGGCCCGAGCAGGAAGTGCAGTCTGACCCCCCTGTGGTGGGACGAACGGCCACAGGATGCCCGTGACGAGTGGCCGGGTTAGAGGGGGAAGGGCACTGACCTGACCACCCCGTTAGGAAAGTGCACAGTGGCCGCAGTCCCTCGGCCCTGTACCGCCCCTCCCCTGCCAGCTTCATATTACCATTTAGCGCCCCTTGCAGGAACACAGCCCCTACGAGGACAGACTGGACACACCGTCAGGTCCTCAGCACAGGGCCTGGAGCCAAGTGGACACAACGGACTTGCACGGACACGTCACGCTCGGCAGCAGTCACGTCTCTGGAGTCCCACACGCTCGGCAGCTCCTGAACCCAACTGTGACGTGGGGACACCATGCGAGAATTACGTGCAGGGGACCTGGCCCCGGCCCTGGTTCTTGGTGAACATGACCGGGGGCGGGGGAGGGGGCCTCGGGAAGAAGGGGCCACCCAGCCTCCCATTGAGTCCCTAAACCAGAACTGAACTGGGAAAGCTGGGCGCCAGGAGAGACAGGGCATGGACTGAGGACACCAGAGGTTCTAGAACTCGCAGGAGGGAAGGGGCGGACATCCCTTCTCCAGCTTTATTGCTGGACACAGATTTCAGGGGCTTTAAAAATTGCAGCCACCATCAGGCCTTGCCAAATTTGGAATCATCTGAATTCCCCAATTGGCAGCAGTCGCGTCTCTGGAGTCCCAAGCGGGTTGTCGGTTGAGAAAGACAGGAGCCCGGGAACCAATGAGCCCAGAACATGGCTCGGAACAGGAAGGGATAGCGCGGCTCTCTGCCTGGTGTCTGTCGCTGCTGATGTCATGGACAAGGGCCCGGGGAGGCAGGGATCTCTCCTAGATCGGCTTCCTCTCTGGCCCAAGTTCTGGCGCAGGCACCACCTGGGCCGGTCACAGACCCGTGGGGCCACCATGCCAGCAGCCTGTCTGAGACTGTGGCAGTCACTGGCAAGACAGCCCGTGCAAGCCACCAGGAGAGCTGTGGCCGTGAAAACAAGGAGCTGAGGCTTTGGCGCTGGGGCCAAAATCCCCCGAGGCCTTTGCAAGAAATGCAAAAAGGGTAGAGAAAAATAAACCGGCCCCTTGCAATGCGATTTGGTGACCCCAGCTCTGCAGGCCGAGGGAAGCAGGCGGCGGCCAAGCTTGTGAAGGTGCCCTGTCCACACTCCCGCCGCCCTGCAGTGTCCCCGAGAACGCGGCTCAGCCTACACTGGTGCCGACACAGCAGGCCGACACCTGGGATGCAGGTGGAGTCCGACCGTTTGCAGGGGCGCCTTCCCCACGCTCCCTTCTGGCCCTGCTGTCGCAGACGAAGCTGTTCCCATCCGCCCCTGCGGGAATGTTATGTAACAGCCGTCCTGCGCTCGAGTGTGTCCCTGCAATGGCCTCTCGGGAGACCCCCGGCACGTGGGAGACGAGGGGCCTGAGCGGGTGTGACCTTGCTGCGCTCAGGGTGAGAAGCACGTGTCCCCAAGACCAAGGAGCCTCATCCTCCCTCCCCACACACGCCTGAAACTCAGTTGAGACATGAGTTTTGCTAAAGACAAAGGCAAAATCACATAGACCAAGGAGGAATTCGTTAACAAGAGAGGCCACCCCCTTCCCACGTGGCAGGCGGATCGGCCCGGTCGCACCAGGCAGTGCCCTTGCCGGCAGCGATACTCCCATTTTCCCGGTGAGGTTACAGAGACACAAAAGGCAGAGGAGGGAGAGCCAGCAGCCCCCGGGAAGCCCCGGCCCGGCACCCACATCGATGTGCACTCGTGCACGGGGACACACGCGCTCTCGCCTGCCGGGGCCTCCAGCCGGGCTCTGACGACAGATCACCTCTCTGGAAGCCCCGAGCAGGACACTCCCGCCCGCCTGTGGCCGCCCCGCCAGAGACTCTGAGGGAGGGACGTGGAAGTCTTCTAAAGGGGCCCAAGGGGACCTCCAACGGTGTGGCCTGAGGAACGAGCCACATCAGCTGTGCATCGAGACAGAGGAGGCGTCTTCAGAGCAGCCGTCGGCAGAGCAACCCGCAGGCGACCAGAGGAGACGGCTGATAGCAAGCACTTCCTCCTCATAAGGCCACATCTGGCGCAGCCCAGCCAGCATTTGGGGAGAGGCCCTTGCGAGCCTTGCCGCCTCACTAGCAACGCGGCCGCTGCCCACGAACGCAGGAAAGGGGGTCTCGTGGCCCTCAAGACACCTGCCACCACCCAGTGCAGAACAGCACTCCAGCGGTGACGGGCGGGGGCGGCCCTTCCCAGGCCCTCCCCTGCAGGCTGCTGGGAAGACTAGAAACACACACACTCACACCAGCAAGGAGAAAGTCAGCAAAGGGCAGCTACTCATTATTCGGGTTCCAAGCCTGCCCCGGGCCCTCTCCTAACAGAACCCTGAAGCAAAGTTGCCGCAGGGTCTCCGACACGCAGCTAGTGGACCCCTCAAGTGCCCTCACCCCCGTGAACCTGCCTTCAGTCCAGGACTGCGGTCTCCAGCTACAAGTGTCTCTGGGTGCCAGCTTGGGAGCCCGAGCTCACGCTCATCAAAGGTGCTGCCCCAGCTTGCAGGCCGGCAGCTGACAGGCTCCGTTAGGAACTGACAAGGACTGCAACTCTGACTGTACGTCTTCCTGCACTCGGCCAAGGTCAGGGTCTGGCCAGGGACCCTCGAGGCGGGTTTAAGCAGCAGGCGACACCTCCCGTTTCAGTGTGTGCTGAGTCACTCGTTTATTTGTCACGATGTGCACGCGCACGTGTGGAGTCAGCCAGGACAGCGCGCGGCTCCTGGTACGCACGGGCCCTCCACGGCTTGGGTTACAGACAACTTCATAGCTAGTGCACCACACACACAAGACAAAACAGGAAGCCTAAGATCCCCAAGCCACTCCGAGAAGACATGGGGGGGAGGAATGGTGCCGCGCGTGCCGTGGGGGGCGGGGGGTGTCGATTCACACGAGGGAAGAACACGGAGGATGGAAGGCAAGCTCGCTTCGGTCTCTGCCAACTGCAGTTTCCGTGTGATGTTCAGGGGATGGAGTTCAACAGGTCCTTTAGGAAGCTCTCAGGATCAGTGATTTCTGATAACAGACCTGGAAGACAGGGGCGGGCGGGGGTTGGATTAGGCGCAGGCGTGCACGGCCCACAGCCCACTGAGTCACGGCTGCCGCATCGGCGCAGAGAACGCCGTGTGCCCCAACGAGCTCCGACATGCTGCTCCCGGGTGCAACAGCGACTACGGGGAGACCGTCACCCAGCAAGCCCCCTCCTTCTGGAAGAGGAATCGGTCGTGCTCCAGAACCGGGCGCCACTGTTTGTTTAAAGGCATTAGAGTGGTGGAGGCCGACCCTACGACCCCCAGGGCAGAGGGGCTACCCCAGGTCACCGGGCCGCCGCAGGGGAGCCTCTACTCTGCCCAAACTCCACGCAAAGCAGAGGGGTCTCCTGGAGGGAGGGAGTCCACAGCACGAAGCCCATTCCTTAAGGGGCCGGGGCCAAGGAGAAGCTAATACCAGTGCCCCCAAGGGCGGCGGGCACCGGGCGGGGCAGCAGGGCCCAGGGCTCAGCTGGGCTTCGTTCCAAACACTAGTCCCAGGACCTCGAGCCAGCCGCCAGAGCTCGGGAGCTCGGTTTCTGCAATGTGTCCATCAGTGGGGACAGTAACAAGGCCTGCCTAGGTCACTGTAGGGACTGAATGAGGCCACGTGTGAATGTGGGAGCGCCAGAAGGGGCTCCGCGGCCCCCAAGCAGGGTGCTCACAGCTAACGGCCGAAGTCCCCTCCCCAGCGTCTGCGCTAACGGGGGAAAGGCTGGCATCGATCACCCCTTGTTGGTTTTGGAAGGTGTTCTTGCCCTTGCATCTGAGTAGGGTGTGTCTGATGTTCCGAAATCTTCTACCAGTCTGAACCAAGTAATAAAATCACGCTGTAAAAACCCAACCCCGGCGTGGAGCCACAGAGGCTCCCGCCCAGCAGGCCCTGCTCGCTGCTGCTTCAGGCCGGGGCTGCTGCCACCAGCTGCAGGGGGGCTGGGGTGCCGTGAACCGAGGCGAGCACAGCCCTTCCCCTGCCACCCCCTCCTCTTGTGCTCGGACTCCTTCGTCCCCACCAACAGCCTCCGCCCACACACTCCCCTGCGTGTGGCACCAAGGACACGAATATGCGGGCCACCGGCTCCTGGGAAGGCGTGTGGCTCACACACAGCACTGAGGGTTCACATTAACAAAGACGCTGAGCAGAGCAGTGCCAACGGGCAACCGCCAGATAGTGGGGGAAGCACTGGACCAATGACGGCCTATGACAGTGCCAGGCTTCTGCCAGGGCCACCTCAAAGCATGGCCAGACCAGAAGGCCCAGCACACGGGGACCTCCGTTGGCTGGCGCAGAACCAGAAGGAGCACAGAATTCCTGGTGGGCGTCGCCAGAGACCCCTGAGGGCACAGCTCCCCGAGGACACAGACGGGAAAAACACCACCGGAGGCTTTCTCCTGATGGTGGGGTCTGGGGAGAAGGTTTTCCCTGCTACTTTACCTTTCAGGTCTCGAGCTCAGGGTCAGCCAATGAGCTGAGCTCAAGAGTTGGATGCTTAACCAACTGAGCCACCAAGCACTTCATGTTTTTCGATTTTTTTTTTTTTAGAGGCTCTATCAATTATCCAGATACACCCCAAGGGAACCTCATCTAATCCTCAGCCTCAGCTACCCCACCTATGAAGCGGGGTAACCGAACATGTGCACCCACTGAGTAGGACAAGGCGTGGGACAAGGTAAGTCCCCACGTGTCCCAGCGGCCGTTGCTACTCCCAGCCGCCTGCTGTTTACGTCTCTCTCCCAGGCCGTTCGGCAGTGACCGACAGCCTGCTTCTTGCTTGTGTTCCTTCTGCCGTGAAGATGAAAGCCACGCCGGCCCCACTACGACAGATGTGGGTTTTGCCCCAGAAGATCTCTGGAAGAGAAAACCCGGACACTGACCAGCCGCGTCGAGGAACTCCGAGAAGGTCTCCACTGGCATGAACTCCTCCTGGAAGGTCTTCAGGGCTTTGTCAGCAGCTTCGTGGATGGGCATGTCATTGTGGCGGATGTACTCCGCGAGAGAGCAGGACCAGCCTCCCTCCGTGTTGCTAGTAGGCACCTTCTACAAGAATGGACAGGAGACAGGCCCGGGGCTGGATTACTTCATGCCTCGCGTCAGTCAGGCCTCTCGATGCCAAATAGCAGCCCTCCCGTTTACATCAAAGTTCCCCTGGAGGACAGGTTTTGCTCCCAGGAACAACAAAGTCTCGTGTCATTCCTCCTGCGGCCCCTTTATTATGCACCGAGTCACCTGACCCACAGGCTGCCAGGCGAGACCGCTCCTGCACGCGCCACAGCTGCATTTCCCCAGGAGAAGGGAATCTGGCCATGCTCCATTCAGGTTGTTTAAGGAATGAACGAACCCCCAAACCCTCTGACTCTCCCAAGGCAGAGAGCAGTGTCCCCACTGGAAGCGGGCTGGAGTTAAGTCACACTCACACAAGGCAATGGAATTTACCCAAACAGAGGGGGACACAGGAGGGGAGGTCTGCCTGGGGAAGTGAGTTTGCAGCAGGCCTGAGACCGGGGGACAGGAGCGGTCCGGGGTACAGAGGTGCGTCCCAGGCGAAAGGGTCCAAGCGAGAGTGGAATCCCTCCGACAGGAGACGCAGCTTGTTTGCCGGCAGAGGCCAGAAGGGAGCAGCCACCCGGCTGCCGAACGGGGTCCGAGCCAAGTGCACAGAAATCGCTCGCCCCCGCAGCAGCCGGTCGAGCTTCGACGGCCTCCTACCTTAAACATGTTGTAAATGAGATCGACGAGGGCCCAAAAGAGAAGGGAAGAGCGGTAAGCAGCGTAGTCCTTCACGGCCTTGTCGGTCAGCCTGGAAAAGAAGATCGAATTGCATGTCCGTGAAGACCCTGGCGTGATCCCCACGAGGACGGAGCAGAGCACGACGGGAGCAAGCCGAGAACCCGGCAATCTGCGCACCACTCCATGCCAGCCGCCGGCCTGTCTTTTTGGCGGCGGGCAAGAACTTCTGAAGCCGGGACCCAGGGGTTCACTCGCTCCACAACGATCCACAAGATACTCCTCCTTAGTACGGACTCTCTTCCAGACCAGGGTGAATCAGGATCGGGGGAACACAAGGTGCGACATGGCAGCCGGGGGCCGCCGCCATGAAGAGACGCCAGGGAGGCCCGCACGTCCTGCGTTCAGCCCCACACGCGCTCTCGGACTTACCAGGTCCTCACACGTCAAAGGGGAAACAGAGCTCTACCTGAGCCTTGACATTCCCGCTGGGCGAATTTTCACAAATACAGCCAGCACACTAAACCAGCCAAACCCAGGGATTAGTCAAGCAGGGACTGCATTACAAAGCGGCGAGCTGGTGGCAGACTGGGGCCGAGCAAGAGTAACATCGGGATGGAGAAGCCCGGGGGTCCCAGAGCCGCCGCCACAGCGCTGGTCTCTGCCCGCCTGATGATTCAGGGCAGGCTGGCAGGCCCCGGGAACGGAGCCGGAGGCGGCTGGGGCGCCGTCCTCCACCCTCTCAGCGGACAACCCCGGCGGGAGGAGCGAGGTCACTAGATCACGGTGGTAAAGCCGCCATGAAACACGGAGACCAGATGCCCCTCTGCTTGGGGAGCGAATGTCGGCGGAACAGGATTCGGTTTCTACCATCCAAGACCCACAAGAGGACTTGTTTGCAAACTGCCTTCGCGTCTGCAGTAAACAAAAGCTGGACGAACCCTTGTCACGGAAATTCTGTCTTAAAACACACTGGGACAGAGGCCATTAGCTCAGGGGACTAAAACTCAGTATTAAAGTACCCGTGTGGAGTGAGAATCCTAAAGTGAGACCGTCCCGTACGGGCCTGAAGAGGAGGAACTGCAGGGCCCGGGATGGGCCGTCCACACATGCGCTTGGCAAACTCATGAACAGAACGAAGGCAGACAGTCCTGTTTGCTACAATGTTCTTCCCGTTCCCTCCCCGAGACTGCCTGCTGCCCACGGGACACCAGATGTGGCCCTGGCAGAAGCCTGGGAACGTCCCCGGCCTGCCGCCTTCAAGTCCTGGGCAGAGGAACCCTCTTCCCGAACGTAAGCCCGCACGAGAGACCAACTTCCCTCGTGCAGACTCCTAGTCTTTGCATCGGCTACTGCCTCCCACCCCACTGAGGACCCAGGACAAAGCCTGCCGCCAGGGACACCGCCCGCCGCCAGAGCGACGCCCTCTGAGTGTCCCTCCCGCACAGCCTCTCCTGGGAGGTGTCCCGATACGGGGCTCACGCCCGGCACCTCCCCCACCTGTTTCAGGGGCTCCCACTCGGGCCTCCACCCCACGCCAGACGTGGTGGCTGCTGTGCTTTGGTAAGCAGGAATCGAGTGACCTGCCCAACTTAATTATTTCAGGCTAATTAGTAAAGGTGAGTAAACTGCCACAGAGAAAATGGCAACCCGTGAGAGCAGCTCACACTGGGTTTCCTGGGTGAGCCGTGAACAGGCGGGCTTTTCCTCAACTGCCTGGAACAGCAAAGAGTTGCGGTCTCCTGACTGAAAGCAAACCGGCTCCTGTGGGTTCAGATTTCACAGTGGCCACCAAGGGCCAGCACCCAGCAGGCACCCAGCTCTGTGCTACGGGTACAGGCTGAGCCTGGCTTACCCACGACCTGCTATCTTCCAGCTCGAACTTCTGATCGCTAGCGGCCAGTGCGGCATGAATGCTCTGGACTCTGGGAGACACGGGAAAGTGATACATCTGAAAGGGGCCAGGGGTTGGGTAAGAACTTGAACAAGACGCGCCTCCTGTTGGTACTGGCCAGACTCAACAGCTGGGCTCTGACCTAGTCTCTCTGAGGGGGGAGGGGCCTTAGGCACCACGGGTAAACCAAGGCTGGTGGAGATAAAAGGAACCAGGTGCCCATCCAGGCACGTGGCTGTGCCCACTTGCTCCGTCATCGTCAGGGGCTTGAGAGCCTGCTAATGTGGAAATGTGTCCTCAGACCCCAGCAAGAGCAGACAGACAAGGTCAGATCTTCTGGAAGGGAAGCAGATTTCCCTGGAGCGCCAGAAGCAGGCGGACACACCATGGGCCACCAACAGCCGAGAACAGTGCCCACGGAGTCCACACAGTGTGTGGCGACGCTGTGGTCATCTCAAAGGGCTTCTTGTTGTTTACAGCGGTTTTTCTCATCTGACCCAAATCACCGCACAAGGTCATGGGGACAAAGACACTTCCTTCCTGAAAAGTCGTTCCTGCTCTGGGACATGTCCACGCAAACAGGAAAGAAAGAAGAAAGGCTTGTGGAACTGGGGCAAACAGGACGGGAATGTGACCAGGGAGAGAGATAATGAGCTTTTCATGATCCGAGAAGAAAATCCCCAGTGCGGCCATGAGGAAGCTTCCCAGTTTACCGCCAGGCCAGCAAGCCTGGGAAAAGCCAGTTACCTGCCAAAGCTCCCTGCGGCCTGCATCCTCCTCAAAAGTAGCCTCACCCTGTGCCTGGTCAGCAGCTTCTCTGAAACCTGGCCCAAGCCTCGCTCCACCTTTCCAGAGGCTGACCACAAGACCCAGAGGTGGCCAGGCACCTGCTGGCCACTGGGCCTAGACTCTTGGCACAACAGACTGGGAAGGGACAGGGCCAATTACCGAGTCAAACGAGCAGGCCCTCACTCAGCACACACGCTGCAAAGCAACTTTTACACACAATGGGGATACGTAATCTGGGTATCCGGCAGCCCAGAGGACGGGACTTCCCGAGGCAGAGACTGACCTGGTGGCTCCCCCCGGAGCCACTGCCCGGGCCTGAGAGGTCACCAGCAGCCTCCGCAGGATCTCCACACGCGTGGCTCTCCACTTCTCGGGGGGCAGGATGTGGAGGGCCAGGACTGTGAAATAGTGGGGCCCGTCCACTTCGAAGGCACTCTCCACCCACTTCTCCTTGGGCTGCTCCAGAAAGCCCTGGAGATTCTTCTCCTCTCGGGAAGTTGCTCGGGTTCTGGAACAAAAGGGACACAATGAAATCAGGGGAGAAGCAGGGTACCAGCAGCAAAAAGAGAGGAGGTTTGGTCAACTTCTCGTCATCTTCTAAGCTTTTTGAATGCTCGGATCACAGGACATGGCCACCCACTCTTAAGTAGCCCTCCTACCCTCTCCCCAAGGGCTGCTTCTTCCCTTCTAAGCCCTAGTTGGTGGCACTTCCCTTACCCCCAACAACCCCCGGCTCAGCTCTGACGCAATTCCAAAAACTACTGGCTCTTGAGTGCCTTGCTTACGGCGGGCACGACACTCCACCAGCAAAGTGACCGCACAACTCTGAAAGGGGACAGCCAGCACCTCTGACCACGCCATCTGAAGCCTAGAGAAGTGAAGTGACCTTCCCCAAGCCGGCGAGTCAGCACGTGAGGGAGCCCATGTGTGCCCAGAACCTGACTCTGCAACCCAGCCCGTGCTCTCGCCTGCCGCACGCAGTCCCCAGAGCGTGGCTGTGTGCGCGGTTCCCTGGCCGCATCCTCCGTATTTCATGGTCTCCTTATGTGTCTGTGTCCCCTCCTTTATCCCAACAGCTGCTTCCGGGCAAGCACTGTTTCCTGTTCTCCCTCCTGCCTAAACTGAGGGTATGCAGTCCCCAACTTTCCTGCCAGGCACCGCTCTGGGAGCTTGAAGGGATCATACCCCACCTAATCCTGACAACAGCCCTAGGACACAGGTACCGGCCCCAAGCCGGTCTCACAAAGGAGGACATGACGGAGATGATGGATTTGCAGGGAAGGCTGGCTCCCTTGCCCACAGTCACACACTGGGGAGAGGAAGAACAGGGCTTTGAACCCTGGCAGTCTGGCTGCCAAGCTGGCCCTCCGAGTTCTCGATCCGTGCAAAGGCCCTTGCCTGGCACCACAGAGCTTCGGCGAGTGCCCTGGGGCGGCACAGGGACCCCACTGGAGGCCTTCCCGACCACATACCCCTGACCCTATAACCTGGATGGTACTCTCAAGCCCAGAGCACCTGAGGCCCTGTCCTCATCCCGTGGGGGGAGAAGAAACAAAACACAGCCCCAGGAGCCCTGACAGTGAGTCGCCAGGCCTACAGACAGCACCGGCAGGCGCCGGCCTCTGGGAAGCAGAAGGGGGCTGTGTGCAGAGACACCCCACTTCCTTCTGCTCCTCGAGAACGGGCAAGGACGGCACAGATGGACATACACTCGACTGGATTTTCCAGAACTGGGAGCCAGAAGCTTTCTGCCTCCGCAGGACCTGCCCATCTCTGCTCCGGCTCTCGGCGTGACCTACTTGCCCGTACACACTGATGTGACCAGGCTCGTACCAAGGTGAAGCGGCCAGTGGGCTGGGCAGCAGCGCCTCTTCGTGAAGCTTCCAGGTCAGCCTTTAACTGACCAAGACACCCACAACACAGCCAACACCTGACCTGGCCCAAGGACTCGAGGCTGAGTTACCAGTACCTGGCACCCGAGAAACGCAGACATCTGCGGCCACTGGCTCTTCGGCCAGGCGGGTCACGCCGCCTCTGGAGCTGCGTCACCCCCCGGAGAGCGGGCAGCCCGCCCTGCCGCACAGCTGCCAAGGGACAGGTCTCCGCAGAGCCAAGGGCTCTGTCAAAGGTCCCGCAAACACTGGCAATTAGCACTGCTCGGGCCTGCCGTGCCCCGGAGAGTGAGAACATGTGCGCTCTCGATGACGTGAGTGTCTGCCAGTCTCCACAGTCCAGCAGATGATGTCACGCCCGCAACGGGACCAGCCCGTGCATCTTGTTAACAACGAGGCCTGCGTGCTGGCGGTCAGCCTTCTATCTCGCCAGGAAATGGGAGGGAAGGGAAAACAACACTGGTGAAGACAGAAGGCCAGAACGGCAAGAGACAGGCTGTCCCGTTGCCTAAGCCAGACAGGAGCTGCCTTAGGCGGGCCCTACCCAGTCTTTCAACAACTGGCCGGCTCCCAGCCCGAAGCAGGTAGGAGACTCTTGTTGGAAAACATGGCCCAAAAGTACAAACCTGTTCACACCAAGAGCCAAAGTACATCAAATCTTCTAATTTGCTTTTAACATCTGAGCTGGAGTGAATACCTATTCTCTACCTTAAGCGCTTCTTTAAAATTGCACTTTCAGTTATCGGCCTCACTGCTCCCCGACGTACAGACAGATTGGACGTGCAAAGACCCCTCCTGCTGACGCCGAGCAGACCCTCCCAGACAGTCTGACACCCCCGGCCCTCGGTGTGCCGGAAGTACTGCTCACTGGGGCCGAAACCAGGATCTGAGTCCGGTCTCCCACTTACAAAAACAGTCTCTGGGTCTGCCGCGGCCCCCGGCTGTGAAACCTTCCCCTGTAACACCCTGTGTCCCCTTGACGGTGACTAAGTCCTCTGGTGGGCTGGCCCCTCCCAGTTCCTGGTCCCTCTGGGCGGAGCGTCAGTCCAAGGACACAGGTCTCAGCTGCCCATGGGGGGAGTCGGAACCGTTCTGGAAAGGAAGCCCCCTTACTCTGCGTGCCTCACGAAGGCCGCCGATGGGCACGCGTGCTTCAGTAAAGGCTACCCGAGAGGCCAGCCGTAGCTCTGGAACTAGCTCGGGCCGACATGGAAATGCCGACCGCCTGCGGGGCAGCGGGGCATGGGGCGGGCCGGCTGGGTGCTGCCCGCCAGGGAGCGAGGTACTGACGTGTTGAGGACGTAAAGCACAGTGTGGACGATGTACGGGATCAGGTGGACGTTGCTCTCCCGGCCGCCCCCGCCGGTGTCCGCGCTGAACGACTGCTCCATGGCGAAGCGCAGGAAGAGCAGCTTGATGTCGTGGATGTTGAGCTGGTAGGTGGGCTCCCGCTGGCCCGTGCACTCCTGGAGGTAAGTGTTGTGCCTGCGGGGAAGCGGAGCGGGCGCTGTGAGCAAAGCGAGCTCCCCGCGAAGGCCCGGTTTGGAAGGCGGAGCCCCCTCGGCACAGCCCGGCCCGGGGGCTGCAAAGGTCACGTAAGCAGATTGAGGAGGGAAGGGGACGGCTGAGGACATGACTGCGGCCCGCAGGGAGACGAGAGCAGACATTTCCATTTCTGCTGTGACTGGATGTGATGCTCTCCAAGCTTTGAGAAGGCCTCGCCAGTTTTGGGGGGCCCATTTCCTGAGGGACGAACGTCACAGAACGAATCATGGCCAGACCTACTACGCTCTAGAAGAAACGGGGAAGGTATTCATTCTCACAAGGTGATCTGTCCATAAGAATTTTTTCTTTAACCTCCAAAACGAAAGGTATTTCTCTATTTAAAAAAAAAAAAAAGTTTATTTATCTTGAGAGAGTGCATGCATGCGGGAGTGCAGGAGGGGCAGAGAGACATGGACAGAGAATCCCAAGCAGGCTCTGCGCAGTCAGCATGGAGCCCAACGCAGGGCTCAATCCATGAACTGTGACATGATAACCTGAGCTGCAATCAAGAGTCAGAAGCGTCCCCTACTGAGCTACCCAGGTGCCCCCGAAAGATCTCCTCCTGTGTCGGTATATGCCACCATCTGCCTGGGCTCCGTCCACGTGACCTCGGGTGATTTACTCAACCTCTCTGTGCCTCAATTTCCTCAACCGGAGAATGTGTGATAACAGCACGTGGTAAGCATTTCCATATGTTGCCCATCATGATTACTGCCAGGTACCTTTCCACCCCCAGCCTTACAATAGGACTCAGGGCACGGCACCACTCCCCAAAGCGTCAGCAAGAGCGAGGACCTCCTCCAAGCCTTGGTGACTCTACCCTGGATTTCAGGACAAGAGAGGCTTGAAAGGAGCCCGATGTTCCCCAGGCCGTTGAGCTATTTTCATCTTTTAAACCTCAGAGGCACACGCTGCAGAAGATAAATCTGGGAAATTTTCACTTTGAGGACAAAGTCAGGGTGCCGTGTCTTATGCGCTGAGATCAACAAGGGAGAAGAGGTAGCAAATAACCAGGAACTCCACGTGGCGCACCTGACGCTGAGGGCGCAGGGCCTTGCAGCCGAGCCCCTCCTGCTCCCGTAGCCCCCGCAGCACTCGGAGAAAGGGGCCAGGGTTCTCACTGATAGGCCAGGCCTTCGGGTAAAGCTGATCGCTGATCTTCCCCCAACTCCTGAGAACGCCCTCTTTTGTACCATGCACACTGCTCAACACTCACCTTGCCAGGCAGGTGGCAAAAGCTGATTCGGGGACATGGGGCCCCCAGACCGGAAGGAGCCCGTTGCACTTCGTGTTGGCGTTCTGAAGGGCTGCGCTTTCCCACTCTTCCCGGCCGCGAGCCAGCCTGGATTGGGAGAAGAGCAGGGTCGGGTGACCGCTGGCACGGGTTTGGCAGCCAGTCACATGGGCAAGTGAGGGTGGGGCAGGGCTTGCTAGCGCTAGGCTGAGAAGTTAGCGCGTGTGCCCGACTCCAGAGAGAATTAGCCCTTCATGTCACAATACGGTCAATGCCAGCTTGGCTGCTTCAGGTGAGCAAGGCGGCTTTCTCCAGCCTTAGGCCAAACGCCAAGTGGATTTCCTAATTACATGGCACAAATGGCTCTTGGGCCTGGGTGGTCTGAGGCAAGACGCCTTACCCCCCACAGACGAGAGCTTCAGGGTCGGCACCCTACCCCCTCCCGGCGCAGGGCCTTGGGCAAGCTGCCCAGCCCTCTGCAGTGACCCAGGCCCACGCCGAAGAAGCACAAGAGAAAGGCGACTGAGGGGCCACTGCGCAGGAGCCAGGGCCTACCTGACGGCAGCCAGGTGGCAGTCGTAGTGCACGATGTTGAAGTGGGACACGGTGCTGTAGCCCTGCTGCTTCCGGGGCTTATTCTCCATCTCTTCCAAGGCTACCCGCTTGGTGAAGGTATAAATGCCCAGTACTTTCGTGGGCTGCAAAGACACCGTGGAAAGGAGGAGAGGTGAGGCAAACGCCAAGGCGGACTCTGGGAGACGGTGAAGCAGAGGAGAGAGGAGCCTAGGGCCTCCCTTCGCAGGAAGGAAGGAAGGTGCTCGGGAGGGGGTGATGGTCAGCACCTGGGTCTCTTGGTTAAGCACTTGGCTGGGGACAGTCCCAGTGAGATGAAGAATGTGGGCAACAACCAAAATACAGCAGATGCTATGGAGACGGAAAGGCTGACACGTAAGCCTAAACTGACACTCTTTCCTTTTCGCTTCATTTATCCGAAAAGGGAGAATAAGTGCCTTCCTGGTAAGTCACCTGCTGCATAAGACTCGCCAAGCAGTTCCCAGCAGCCTGGGCCACAGCAGGACCGACAGGGCTTGTGGCCCTTCAGTGGCATGGCCGCTAGCAGGACATCTGAGCTGGAGGGGAGGAGGACGCCTTGTAGGCCTTTAGGGGAACAAGCAGGTCACGTGCTGCTCTGTTCCTGCCCGTCCTAAGTCTAGTTTGGTAGAGGGCCTGATTTTCTCCCCAGGTATCCTGCTTAGGAGCAGCACGGTGTACTTCCACAAGCCCCAGACCTGGAGTCAGAGAAGCACGGGCTACAATTCTGGGTCTGCCACATGACCTTTGTTTTCCTACCCATAAACTGGGGTTTTACAGGTTCAAAGAGAATTACCCAGTTTACATAAAGCTCTGGGCACCAGGACTGGCATATAAAAAATCCAATGGGTGGTGGTGATGGTGGTGATGATGGTGATGGTGGTGGTGGGGGTAGTGGTGGTGGTGATGATGGTGGTGGTAGTGGTGGTGATGATGGTGGTGGTAGTGGTGGTGGTGGTGATGG
>PJEM01011072.1:0-56929 GCA_004023845.1 Helogale parvula
TACAACAGGGAAGTTCCATTCTGTGAATATTATGTCAGTGCATCTTTATTTTGACTTTATTGTTAGCAAGGTATGATGATCATTCATGTGAATACAAATACCAATCTGAAAAAGGCACCGGTATGAAGACACTTGAATGTTTAGTTAATTGATATATTATGCAAATGACAACTTTGTGTGTGTGTGTGTGTGTGTGTGTGTGTGTGTGTGTGTGTGTGTGTGTGATTGCACTGAGGTGATGTGTGAAGTACACTAGGTGCCGTCCTTCCATCCTTGCCCAGGATCATGAATGGACTCTGGTAAGAACACTGTTGGTGACCTGCTCAGACCCTCTTCCCCTGCTGGTGCTCCAATCCAAACCCTATTTGTTACAAGTGTGGGCTCCGAGGTTCGCAGCCATTCCCTTCTTGAGAGCATTGCCCTCAGCTGAAAGGGGCCACGTTGCAAGGTGGTCTGGGGAACAGGATGGGGGCAGCTCACAGCCATTGACAGACTCATGGGATGTACAAATGGCTGCCAATGCCAAGGCAGGACTGAATCTGATGCAATTCATGCTCCAGAGTGGGGCTGTCTAATGCTTTAGTAAGTAGGCACAGGAGGCTATTTACATTTAAATCATTAAAATTAAATAAAATGTAAAATTCAGTTTTATGAAAAATTTAGTCCTAGCTAGGACATTTTAATTCTCAGATAGTGACAGGTGGAGAGTGGGCATAGTATTGGACAGTGAGGACAGAGTATTTCTACTGTCACACATGGATGGCTCTACTGGAGAATTCTGTCCAGCTTCTCATGGGATCAGGCTCCTGCTCTGTTCCACTGGAGACCACATCCTTGCTTAGCAGTATTCCCTGCTCCGTTTTCCTTCACTCAATCCATTTCTCCTGAGAGAATTTCCTGAATAGACAACATGCAGTGGAATTCCTCCTTCACCCTCTTCTTCCATGGAACCTGCCCTGCAGCAGCGTCAGTGTCCATCAGCTCTCTCATTTCCTGTCTAGTGATTGCTGCATCCCCTCATTTGCTTGTCCTCCGTTGTCATCGGGGGCCTGTTCTCCTATATCTGAGGTCAGCTCAGCCCTATGAGAGGAAGGCATCATTAAAGCAGTAGTGATTCAGTCCTGGCACTGAGGCTGCAGAAATCCTGCCTGCACTTTCCAGGATTCATTCAGAAACTGGATGGGGAGGAGAGTGTGTGTCAATATATCAGTGAATGTTACGTATTTGAAATGTCTTAAGTAGAGACATTATCTCAGATCTTTGTGCTTAAAATGTGTAGTGTACATACTGAACATCTAGTTTTGTGGAAATATGTATTTTTCCACTAAATCTTAGAGTTGTATGTCAGCATTGAGCTATTATGGTAATTGGAAAGTACTCCTCTATCACCTTGTGTCAGTACGAGGATTTAACCTCTCACATTTGAGGCACATCTCTTAATTATTATTGTGAAATTGTGTTCTTCTGACATGTCATTTTAATTATATACCTTTTTGATGTTATTTATTACACAGAATGGCAGTGCTTTTGTTTACTAGATTCTATTTATTTTTACTTTAACTCATAACATTTGTTTCTCTCCATATATACCTGTGATTTTTTTTTCAAATATTTATCTTTTACATGCAAAGTACTAATATATGTGTAATCTATAACCGGACTTTCCTGTACGTTTCATATCATATAGTTGCTCAGGACGCACACCTTGCTCCTGTGCTGTGGAAGGACATGTTCAATATTTCCAGCCAGTATCATTTACAGTTTGTCTGTAGGGATCAGTCTCTCTTACAGCATTCAGTCATTTGATGCTACCAAACAAAGATGATGGTTCTAGTCTAATTTCACCAGTCTCTAAATATGATAAGAAGGAAAAATGAAATTTCCCATTAATCTCAGTGGACACATGTCATTCTCTTGGAAGATGACCCTGTGTGGTACATTGCTTTAAGAGTGGTGGATGGGGGTGCCTGGGCAGCTCATTCAGTTGAGTGCTGGACTTCGACTCGGGTCATGATCTCAAGGTTCATGAGTTAGAGTCCTGCATCGGGCTCTGTGCCCACAGCTCAGAGCCTGGAGCCTGCTTTGGATTCTGTGACTCTCTCTCCCTCTCTGCCCCTCCCCTGCTTGCTCTCTCTCTCTCTCTCTCTCTCTCTCTCAAATAAATTTAGAAAAAAAACCAGTGGTGGATGTAGAGTAGGGGTGGAGAAGGGAAACAAAATGACCCAGATCAGCAGATTGTACTCTTGAAAATTAATGGGGGATTGCAATTCACAGCCTGATCTCTCCCTAATGCAGTGTTACTGAAGGATAATAATTTTCCTGAATTGTAATGAGGAAAATAGCAGTAAGATGATGGACTATGACATGAGGACCGTAGTTCCCTCCCTGTATGCTCTCAGTGAGACACTGGACCTAACTGTAACATACAGAGATAATGCCATTCTTGTGTCTGCTTTAGTGAGCAACTTCTTTGTCCGATATTTTCTCTTCTTCTTTTTTTTTTAATAATATGTCTTTTCTTTACATTTTAAAAAATATTTATTTTTTATAGAGAGACAGAGTATGAGCAGGGATATGGCAGATAGAGACAGAGGAGGGGAGACACAGAATCCAAAGTAGGCTCCAGGTTCTGCGCTGTCAGCACAGTGTCTGATGTGGAGTTTGAACTCATGAACCGTGAGACCTGAGCTGAAGTCAGGTGGTTAACCGACTGAGCCGCCCAGGTGCCCCAAGATATTTTATTTTTCACATGAAAATCATAATCATTTTTATACCTATTGGAAACATAGCCATTACTCATTCTTTTACACACACACACACACACACATACACACACAACCCTGTAAAGTGGTAAATCATATGTACAAGCTCATCTCACTAAGGTTTTTATTTTTCTGCCTGTCTTCTTTGTCTTTATTGATAAAAATATTGGTGAAATATATCATTATTTTATTCTCATGGTGCAGTAGTATATTGCTATTTTCTTGGGATGAGTTTACATTTCATGTTTGCCCTTCCTCACTTTGGTCATGCTTCCTTTCTCAGGCACATTGAAAAGTTTGTACAATTGATTTCAGATAAATGCATCTGTATGTGAGTGTGTGCGTGTGCATGAGACTGACCATGGTTTGTTGTTAGTTGTTCTTCCGAGCAGGTGTGAGTCAGGGGACACGTCATGTTGTTGCACATTTAGACTGTCACAGACGACTTTATAATTATTTCGTTTAAGAAATTTTCTGCATAGATTTTTATCGTGGAGACCGCTGAACATCTGTTTATAAGAAATAAAGGAGTTTAAAACAGCGCAAAATACCACATTCTCTCCTCAAATATTATGAGTATTTCTTTTATGCCCATTTTGTACCAATTGCTTTCACACATCAATGGGTTCTTCTCCAAAACTGATTCAGATTTTTAAAAGTCTTAGAAGAATTAAAAATATACTGTATGCCCAACCATTTGAATATGATAGAACTGATATACTCATTTTCTGATGGCTCGTTGGTCAGTTCATAACTATTCTTCTTCTTTAGTAGTAAGCATTGGATGCAAATGGTCATCACCTAGCCTCATATCCCGCAATGTGTTTGGTCCAGTGTCACTAACTCTGCAAGGTCACTCCCAGAAAGGTGATACTTGACATAATGTGCACAGATGTCTGAAATTTTGTATACTACCAAAATATTGATTTCTTTATGCCTTTCTTTATACTACTTTAAGTTTTACGTTATAGCTCTTTGACCTGTCATTGCTTTGAGAATGAATCTGTCTTTATCTCTGTGTGTTTATCTATTTACTTATTTTATCATAGGGAGTGATGTAAAAGATTACATAGGGTGCATAATTACATGGTTGGGTAACTTTTTAAAATGTGCATTCTGCTTAGGATGTCAATAAGGAAGAGTCCTACCTCTTTCAGGAATTTTACGATCTCTAATTGGTTATGTGTGAAATGGAAATCCGCCGAAGGAAGGGGAAAGTGTTGGCCAATGGATTTTAGAGTTCTGATTCTGGCTGGCTCTGCATGGCCCATGAATTTTCAGATTTGGTGTTAAATCAGTATGTACTTTGAAGCATGGTTCACAGGCAATTTAAGCACTGTAATTGAATTGTGGTGTTCTCAGTTTCTCTGATAGGGTATTTAGTTGTTTTGCTCCCATATCAATAAAACTGTGTGGCTTTCCCAAATATAATACATTTGTTAGAAAGGTAACATGGCCAAAATGTTGATGTACAAATAGTAGTGATTTTGAATATAATTGAATTATTTGGGTAAGTACATTCTAGATCTTAAATTCTATATCAGAATGCTTTTACCACATTATGTTATATATATAACATAACATAGAAATATTTATTTATTGTAAGAGAGTGAGAAAGAAAGTGTGAGTGAGGGAACAAAGAAGGAGCAGAGAGAAGGAGAAAGACAGAATACCATGAAGGCTTAGTGCTGTCAGTGAAGAGCCTGACATGGGGCTCAAACCCATGAAACATGAGATCATGGCCCCAGCTGAAATCAAAAGTTGGATGCTTAACCGCGTGACTCACCGAGGTGCCCCTGTATTACATTTTAATACATGTGTAGTGTGTGAAAGTCCAGTTGTGTTGAATCATGAGGTACAAATTTAAAATAAAATCTCTTTCTCTCTCTGCTTCTCTTTCTGATTATTTCGGATAGCTCTGCCCCCTTTTCCTGTAAATATTTTTATAGTACGTTAAGTCTGGAATATACATACATTTTACAGAACTTTATGTCCAAGTGAGTACAGACTGATATACCTTATATTCCTATGACTGATGCAAACAAAAGGTCCATTATTTGACTTTTGTTATATTAAATATTTAACTGTTGGTAATAATGTGGAACTATATTGGTATAAGCAATGTCAATTTCAATGAATACATCATTTATTTTATTTTTTAAAATAGTTTATTGTCAAATTGGTTTCCAATAACACCCAGTGCTCTTCCCCACCAGTGCCCTTCTCCATTACCACCACCTCCCTTCCCCCTCTCTCTCCCCCTTCAACCCTCAGTTCGTTTTCAGTATTCAGTAGTCTCTCAGGTTTTGCGTCCCTCTCTCTCCCCAACTCTCGTTCACCTTTCCCCTCCCCATGGTCCTCCATTTGGTTTCTCCTGTTCTCTTGTTAGACCTATGATTTCAAACACATGGTATCTGTCCTACTCCGCCTGACTTATTTCGCTTAGCATGACACCCTCGAGGTCCATCCACTTTGCTACAAATGGCCAGATTTCATTCTTTCTCATTGCCATATAATACTCCAAAGTATGTATATATACCACATCTTCTTGATCCATTCATCAGGTGATGGACATTTAGGCTCTTTCCATGATTTGGCCATTGTTGACCCTGCCTCTATGCATCAGAACTCCTGTATCCTTTGGGTAAATCCCTAGCAGTGCTATTGCTGGGTCATAGGGGTGTTCTATTGATAGTTTTTGGCGGAACCTCCACACTGTTTTCCAGAGCGCCTGCACCAATTTACATTATCACCAATAGTGCAGGAGTGTGCCCGTCTCTCCACACCCTCACCAGCATCTATAGTCTCTTGATTTGTTCATTTAAGCCATTCTGACTGGCGTGAAGTAGTATCTCAGTGTGGTTTTGATTTATATTTCCCTGATGATGAGTGATGTTTAGCATGCTCTTGCTGCTCCCCTTCTAGCTCTATTAGGTGCTCTGTTAGATTTTGAGTTTGCAGTTTTTGTAGTTTGTTGAAATAGGCCTGGATTGCAATATACTTTGCTCTTAAGGCTGCCTTGGCTGCGTCCCAGATATTTTGGATTGTTGTATTTTTGTTTTCACTTGTTTCCATATATTTTTTAATTTCTTCTCTAATTGTCTGATTAGCCCAATCATTCTTTATTAAGGTGGTTTTTGACCACATTATTGGAGGTTTTCCAGACTTTTTCCTGTGGTTAATTCAAGTTTCATAGCATTGAGATCTGAAAGTGTGCATGGTATGATCTCAATCTGTTTATATTAATGGAGTGCTGCTTTATTCCCCAGTATGTGGTCTATCTTGGAGAATGTGCCATGTGCACTCGAAAAGAAGGTGAATTTTCTAACGTCAGGATGCAGAGTTCTAAATATATCTATCAATTCCATCTGTCCCAAGGTGTCTTTCAAGTTTATTGTTTATTGATTTTCTGTCTGATTGATCTATCCATTGCTGTCAGTGGAGTATTAAAGTCCCCTGCAATTAGCCGTTCTTATCAATAAGATTGTTTCTGTCTGTGATTAATTGTTTTACGTATTTGGGCACTCCTGAATTCGGTGCATGGTGTTTATAATTGTTAGCTCTTCCTGATGGAGAGACCCTGTCATTATTATATAATGTCCTTCTTCATCACTTGTTACAGCCTTTAATTTAAATCCAGTTTGTCTGATATAAGTATGGCTACTCCAGCTTTCTTTTGGCTTCCAGTCACATGATAGATATTTCTCCATCCCTTTACTTTCAACCTGAAGGTATCTTCAGGTAGAAAATGAGTGTTTTGTAGATGGAAAATAGATGGATTTTGTTTTTTATCTATTCTGCTACCCTGTGTCATTTGGTTGGAGCATTCAATCCATTTACATTAAGTGTTACTATTGAAAATTGTGGATTTAGATTCATTGTGTTCCCCTTAGAATTCATGTTTACAGTGGTATCTCTGGCGCCTTGTATTCTTTGCAACATTTCCCTCATAGAGTTCCTCTTAGGATTTCCTATAGGGCTGGTTTGGTGGTCATGAATTCTCTCAATTTTTGTTTATTTGGGAACACTTTTATCTCTCCTTCTATTTTGAAAGACAGGCTTGCTGGGTAGAGAATTCTTGGCTGCATGTTTTTTTCTGCTCATCACGTTGAAGCTTTCCTGCCATTCCTTCCGGGCCTGCCAAGTTTCATTAGATAGGTCTGTAACCACTCTGATAGGTTTCCCTTTGTATGTGAGGGCCCTTTTCTCCCTAGCTGCCTTCAGAATTCTCTCTTTATGTTTATATTTTGCCAGTTTCACTATGATATGTGGTACCGAAGGTTGACTCAAATTACATCATATGGGGGTTCTTTGTGCTTCTTGAATTTGAATATCTATTCCTTTCCCCAGATTTGGGAAATCCTCAGTTATAATTTGGTCTAGTATCCCTTCAGGACCTCTCTCTCCTTCCTCTTTAGGGATTTCTATGATATCGATGCTGTTCCATTTGATTGTTCATTCAGGTCTCGAATTCTCCTTTCCTACTTCTGGATCAATTACTCTCTGTCTCTCTCTCTCTCTTTTTTTTTTCTTGGCTTCCTCTTTTGGCATAACTGTGTCTTCTCACTCATCTATTCTTCAATCTGCCTCGTCAATCCTTGAGGTGGCCGCCTCCATTTTATTAATCACTTCATTTATAGCCTTTTTTTTTTTAACTCATCACTCCGATTATCAAAGTGCCTAGTCATTGTTTCAGTAGCTTCTCTGATGCTTTTTTCATGCCCAGCGATTAATTTTATGACAATTGTTTTAAATTCTTCTTCCCTTATATTTTTTTAGATCTGTTTTGAGCAGTTTTGTGGCAGTGACTTCTTCTTGGAGTTTCTTCAGGGTAGCGTTCTTTCATTTTATCATTCTGGCTAGCTTTCTGTCTCCTGTCAGTTTTAAAAATCTCATTGTGCAGTGTGCACCTGTTAGTAATTCTGTTAAAAGAAGCTTCTTGACTGTCCAGTCCCTGTCATTTCAGGAAATGTTCTTTTTTTTCCCATAATATTTTATTGTCAAATTGTTTTCCATTCAACACCCAGTGCTCTTCCCCATAAGTGACCTCCACCATCACCACCACCTCTTTTCCACCTCCCCCCTCCCCTTCAACTCTCAATTCATTTTCAGCATTCAGTAGTCTCTCAAGTTTTGCATCCGTCTCTCTCCCCAACTCTCTCTCCCTCCTCCGCTCACCCTGGTTCTCCACTAGGTCTCTCCTGTTTTCCTGTTAGACCTATGAGTGCAAACATATGGTATCTGTCCTTCTCTGCCTGGCTTACTTCGCTTAGCATGACACCCTCAAGGTCCATCGACTTTCCTACAAATGGCCATATGTCATTCCCTCTCATTACCATGTAGTACTCCATCGTGTCTATATACCACATCTTCTTGATCCATTCATCAGGTGATGGACATTTAGGCTCTTTCCATGTTTTGGCTATTGTTGACATTGCTGCTATGAACATTGGGGTACATGTGCTCCTATGCATCAGCATTTCTGTCTCTCTTGGGTAAATCCCCAGCAATGCTATTGCTGGGTCATAAGGGAGTTCTATTGATAGTTTTCTGAGGAACCTCCACACTGTTTTCTAGAGCGGCTGCACCAGTTTACATTCCCACCAACAGTGTAGGAGGGTGCCCATCTCTCCACACTTTCGCCAGCAACTATAGTCTCTTGATTTGTTTATTTTAGCCACTCTGACTGGCATCAGGTGGTATCTCAGTGTGGTTTTGATTTGTGTTTCCCTGATGATGAGTGATGTTGAGCATCGTTTCATGTGCCTGTAGGCCATCTGGATGTCCTCTTTGGAGAAGTGTCTGTTCATGTCTTCTGCCCATTTCTTCATTGGATTATTTGTTTTGTGAGTGTGAACTTTGATGAGTTCCTTGTAGATTTTAGATACTAGCCCTTTATCTGATATGTCGTTTGCAACTATCTTTTCCCATTCTGTTGGTTGCCTATTAGTTTTCTTGATTGTTTCCTTTGCCTTGCAGAAACTTTTTATCTTGATGAAGTCCCAAGGGTTCAGTTTTGCTTTCATTTCCCTTGCCTTTGAGGATGAGTTGAGTAGGAGATTGCTGCGGTGGAAGTCTAGGAGGTTTTTCCTACTTTCTCCTCGAGGGTTTTGATGGTTTCTTGTCTCACATTCTGGTCCTTCAGCCATTTTGAGTTTATTTTTGTGTATGGTGTTAGAGAGTGGTCTAGTTTCATTCTTCTACATGTTGCTGTCCAGTTCTCCCAGCACCACCTGCTAAAGAGGCAGTCTTTTTTCCTTCGGATACTCTTGCCTGCTTGGTCAAAAATTAATTGACCATACATTTGTCGGCCCAGTTCTGGGTTCTCTATTCTATTCCATTGGTCTATGTGTCTGTTTTTGTGCCAGTACCATACTGTCTTGATGATGACAGCTTTGTAGTAGAGGCTAAAGTCTGGGATTGTAATGCCTCCCGTTTTGGTTTTCTTCTTCAATATAACTTTGGCTAATCGGGGTCTTTTGTGGTTCCATACGAATTTGACGATAGTTTGTTCTAGTTTTGAGAAGAATATTGGTGCAATTTTGATGGGGATTGAGTTGAATGTGTAGATTCCTTTGGGTAGTAATGACATTTTCACAATGTTTATTCTTCCGATCCATGAACAGGGAATATTTTTCCATTTCTTGGTGTCTTCTTCAGTCTCTTTCATAAGTTTTCTATAGTTTTCACCATATAGGTCTTTTACATTCTTGGTTAGGTTGACTCCTAGGTATTTGATGGTTTTTCGTGCAGTCGTGAATGGGATCAGTTTCTTGATTTCTCTTTCAGCTGCTTCATTTTTGGTGTATAGGAATGCGACTGATTTCTGTACATTGAGTTGGTACCCTGCGACTTTACTGAATTCATTGATCAGTTCTAGAAGGCTTCTGGTGGAGTCAATTGGGTTTTCCATGTAGAGTATCATGTCATCTGCAAAACGTGAAAGTTTGACTTCTTTTTTTGCCAATTCTGATGCCTTTTATTTTCTTTTGTTGTCTGATTGCTGATGCTAGGACTTCTAGCACTGTTAAACAACAGTGCTGAGAGTGGGCACCCCTGTCGTGTTCCTGATCTCAGGGGGAAAGCTCTCAGTTTTTCCCCATTGCGGATGATATTAGCTGTGGGTTTTTCATAAACTGCTCTTATAATGTTTAGGTAAGTTCTTTCTATTCCAACTTTCTCAAGGGTTTTTATTAAGAAAGGGTGCTGTATTTTGTCAAATGTTTTTTCTGCGTCTATTGACAGGATCATATGTGTTTTAGCCTTTCTTTTGTTAATGTGATGGATCACATTGATAGATACGCGGATATTGAACCATCTCTGTAACCTAGAAATGAATCCCACTTGATCATGATGGACAATTCTTTTTATATGCTGTTGAATTCGATTTGCTAGTATCTTCTTGAGTATTTTTGCATCTGTATTCATTAAGGATAGTGGTCTGCAGTTCTCTTTTTTGACTGGGTCTCTGTCTGGTTTGGGTATCAAGGTGATGCTGGCTTCGTACAATGAGTTTGGAAGCTTCCTTTCTACTTCTATTTTTTGGAATAGTTTGAGAAGAATGGGTATTAGCTCTGCTTTAAATGTCTGGTAGAATTCTGCTGGGAAGCCATCTGGCCCTGGGTTCTTATTCGTTGGGAGATTTTTGATAACGGATTCAATTTCTTCACTGGTTATTGGTCTATTCATGCTTTCTATCTCTTCCGGCTTGAATTTTGGTATTGCATGTGTATTTAGGAATTTGTCCATTTCTTCTGTGTTGTCCAGTTTGTTGGCATATAGTTTTTCATAGTAATCTCTGATGATTGCTTGTATTTCTAAGGGATTGGTTGTAATAGATCCTTCTTCGTTCATGATTTTGTCTGAGTGCTCTCTCTTTTTTTTTTCTGAGGAGCCTGGCTAGAGGTTTATCGATTTTGTTTATTTTTTCAAAGAACTGACTCCTGGTTTCATTAATCTGCTCGACTGTTCTTTTGGATTCTATATTGTTTATTTCTGCCCTGATCTTTATTATTTCTTTTCTTTGCTGGGTTTGGGGTGCTCTTGCTGCTTCCTTTCTAGTTCCGGTAGGTTGTCTGTTAGATTTTGAATTTGCGCTTTCTAGTTTGTTGAGATTGGTCTGGTTTGCAATATACTTTCCTCTTAGGACTGTCTTGGCTGCGTCCCAGAGATTTTGGGCTGTTCTATTTTCGTTTTCGTTGGTTTCCATATATTTTTAAATTTCTTCTCTGATTGCCTGATTGACGCAATCCTTCTTTAGTAGGGTGGCTTTTAACCTCCACATTTTTGGAAGTTTTCCAGACTTTTTCCTGTGGTTAATTTCAAGTTTCATAGCATTGTGATCTGAAAGTGTGCATGGTATGATCTCTATTTGTTTATACTTATTGAGGGCTGCTTTATGTCCCAGTATGTGGTCTATCTTGGAGAATGTGCCGTGTGCACTCGAAAAGAAGGTGAATTTCCTATCTTTAGGATGCAGAGTTCTAAATATATCTATCAGTTCCATCTTTCCAATATGTTGTTCAGGTCCATTGTTTCCTTAGTGATTTTCTGTCTGGTTGATCTATCCATTGCTGTCAGTGGAGTATTAAAGTCCCCTGCAATTAGCACATTTTTGTCAATAAGATTGTTTCTGTCTGTGATTAATTGTTTTATGTATTTGGGTGCTCCTGAATTAAGTGCATAGATATTTATAATTGTTAGCTCTTCCTGATGGAGAGTTTCTGTAATTATTATATAATATCCTTCTTCATCTCTTGTTACTGCCTTTATTTTAAAGTCCCAGTTTGTCTGATATTAGTATGGCTACACCAGCTTTCTTTTAGCTTCCAGTCGCCTGATAGATATTTCTCCATCCCTTTACTTTCAACCAGAAGGTGTCTTCTGGTAGACAATGCTTCTCCTGTAGACAGCAAATAGATGGGTTTTGTTTTTTTATCCATTCTGCTACCCTGTGTCGTTTGGCTGGTGCATTCAGTCCATTTACATTCAATGTTATTATCGAAAAATGTGGGTTTAGAGTCATTGTGTTCTCCCTAGAATTCATGTTTGTAGTTGGGTCTTTGGCACCTTGTATTCTTTGCAATCTTTCCCTCATAGATTCCCTCTTAGGATTTCCTGTAGGGCTGGTTTGGTGGTCATGAATTCTCTCAATTTTTGTTTATATGGGAAAACCTTTATCTCTCCTTCTATTTTGAAAGACAGGCTTTCTGGGTAGAGGATTCGTGGCTGCATATTTTTTCTGCTCATCACATTGAAGATTTCCTGCCATTCCTTCTGGGCCTGCCAGGTTTCATTAGATAGGTCTGTAACCACTCTGATAGGTTTCCCTTTGTATGTGAGGGCCCTTTTCTTCTTAGCTGCTTTCAGAATTCTCTCTTTATCTTTATATTTTGCCAGTTTCTCTATGATATGTCGTACTGAAGGCTGATTCAAATTGTGTCTTAATGGGGTTCTTTGTGCCTCTTGAATTTGAATGTCTATTTCTTTTCCCAGATTTGGGAAATTCTCAGTTATAATGTGGTCTAGTATCCCTTCAGGCCCTTTCTCTTCCTCTTCAGGAATTCCTATGAGACGGATGTTGTTCCACTTGATTGTATCACTCAGGTCTCGAATTCTCCTTTCCTGCTCCTGGATTAATTTCTCTCTCTTTTTTTCAGCTTCCTCTTTTGCTATAACTATATCTTCTAATTCACCTATTCTTCTTTCTGCCTCGTCAATCCTTGAGGTGGCTGCCTCAAGTTATTCACCTCACCTATAGCCTTTTTTTTTTAAACTCATCAGTTGATTCTCTGATGCTTTTCTCAACCCCAGTGATTAATCTTATGACAAGCTTTTTAAATTCTTGATCTGATATGTTGTCTAGATCTGCCTTGAGCAGTTCTGTGGCTGTGACTTCCTCCTGGATGTTCTTCAGGGGAGAGTTTCTTCTTTTTGTCATTTTTGCTAGTTTTCTGTTTCTTGTCACCTTTAGAAAGCTCGTTGTGTACTGTGAACCTATTAATATTTCTCTGTAAAAAGAGGCTTATTGACTGTCCAGGGCCTGTCGTTTCAGGGAATGTTCTCTTAATGGTTTCTCTCGTTTTCTCTTGTTGTGCCTGTGAGTATTTTATTTCCCTACTCTGCAATATTTGGGACTCGCCTTCTTGCACACTTTGGCTTGTTTCTTGGTGCAGTCCTAGGAAGGAATACAGACAGACACACACAGAGAGAACAGAAGCACACATACACACAGACAAATCAAACTAAGAAACACATAAAAAGCGGGGAAGAAAAGATAGAAAATGGAAAGGAAAGAGACAAAAAGAAAAGAGAAAATAACAAGAGAAAGAGGAAAAGAGAAAAAAGAAAAAAATAATAAAAAATATAGAAGGGGGTCGGAGACAACAAAGGACAGTAGACAGTTTAAAAGTGTATGACCAGTTGAGAGGAGAGGTAAGGATGAGATATAGGAGAATATATCCGGGTTGCAAGAAGGTGAAAAAGTAAGGGAGAAAGGAGAAAGAAAATAAGGAGTAAAAATTTAAAAGAGTTAAGTAAAGAAAAAGAAAAAAAGGTAATAATAACAAAGAAATAAGTACACAAAAAGTGGAGAAAGAAAAAAAATTTTAAAAAAAGCGCAGCAGCCCCCCTCGTGGATAGATGTGGTTTGATTTGTTAGGTCTTGGAGGCTGTTCTCAGAGGCTCTGTCTTGGTGTCTCTGGAGATTAGAATGGCTGCACGCCACGCTCCAAGCTCTGCTGAACTAGGCACTGTAGGCCACTCTAATGAGTCCGATCTCCTTGGGCTGCAGTTGAGCCGAGTTGTATTTTCCAGACCCGCCTTGGTTCAAAGTTCCAGTCCATGCACGTTTGTGCTATCACAGATGAAATGTATTTGTTTTGGTGGCTAGCTTCTTAGGGGGAGGAATCAGTTTGTCTTGGCTCAGGCAGGGATCTCAGCTGCTCCTGCCGGAGGCAAAATGAGCAGCATTAGGTGAAGTGCACACCTTCACAGACCCAACTGCGGAGTCCCCACCTCCAGCCAGGATCGCGATTGCAATGGGGGAAGGAAAAAAAACTGAGTCTCTCTTGGCTTCGGACAGCTGCTGCTCAAGGCGCTGTGCGCTGCTGGAAATGAGCTGGGAGCTCTCGCAGCCCAGCGCGTGCCCAGGACTCTACCCACTGCCGACTCCCGGTCAGGGGTCGCGTAGATGTGGGCCCTATTTTTTCCTGTGGGCACCCGGGATTTGGGATTCGCACAGCCAATGCAGGGAGCAAGACGCTTCGTGGAAATGAGGTGCATGGTCCAGTTCCCAAAACCAAGTTCGAAGTGCGCGCGCCCCTGGCACAGCCGCTGCCGGGCGCCACTGCCGCCGCCTCTCACTGCACCGTGGCCTGCCACCGCCGCTGGCGCCTCTCAAAGTGCGCAACCCAGGCGCAGCCGCTGGGGCCGCTACTGTGGCTGCCTCTCGCTGCGCCGCTACCACCGCCGCTACCGCTGCTTCCACGCCGAGATGGCTTAGGGCTGGAAGCTGTTCCTTCCCTTGCACCACCCGGATTCGGGATTCCGGTTACCCAGCAGTTATTTATGGAGTGGGTCCCTCTCTCCAAGTGCGGCCAAACGTTCTTTACCTATTCCCCAGAGACAGTACCTCTTCCCCAGAGACAGTTCTATGGATGTGCTCAGACTCTCTGTCTCTCCCCTTTGTCTCTCGGGCTCTGTGGGCTTGCCCCCCGTTGGGTTGGGGATCCTGCCGCCCCTGCCCTTCCCAGGCTGGCTGGCCCGTTTTCAGATCTCCCCAGTTTGCACTCACTCACTCAGGTATCCTTGAGGTTCTGTTCTTTCTGGAGTCCGTCTTTTCTCCTTCCGCTTTTGCCGGAAATGTTCTTTTAATGGTCTCTCAGTTTCTCTTGTGCCTTTGATTATCTTATTTCCCTACTCAGCGATATTTGGGACTTGCTGTCATGCATACTTTGGCTTGTTTCTTGGGGTATCCCTGAGAAGGAAAACTGACAGACAACCACACAGGGAACAAAAGCACACAAACGCACAGACAAATCAAACAAATTAATTAAAAAGGGGAAAGGAAGAAAAGGAAGAGGAAATAGAAGAAAAGAAGAAAAAATAAAGGGGGCAGAGACAACAAAGGACAATGGACAGTCTAAAAGTGTATAACCAGTTGAGGCGAGAATAAGGATGAGATAAGGGAGAATATATCTGGATGGCAAGAGAAAAAAAAAGAGGGAGATAGGAAAAAGGAAAATAAAGTAAAAATTTACAAAAAATTTAAAAAAGTAAAAAACGTGATCATAATAAAAAATAAGTACAAAATAAGGAACAGCTCCCTTTCATGGATAGGCGTGGTTTGGTGTACATAGGTCTCGGGGGCCAGCTCTTGGAGGCCCCTCCTTGATGGTTGCGGACAGAAGAATGGATGCGCCTCAGGCTCTCCTGGAACTAAGCGCTGCAGGCCACTCTTATGAGTCTGAACTCCTTGTGCCACAGCTGAGCCAAGTTATATTTTCCAGACCTTCCTTGCTTCAAAATCCTAGTCCATGCACTTTTATGGTACCACAGATGAGATGTACTCACTTTAGTGGCTGGCCTCTTAGCCAGGATCTAGTCTGGGGAGGAAGCCCTTTCTTTTGGTGCTGGCGCCGTTAGCAAAGTGAGCACCCCCCACAGACACTGTTGCCAAATCCCAGCCAGGATCAGATAGGGAGGGGGAGTAGTTTCTCTTGTGCCAGCTAAGATTCCCACTGCCACTGCCTGAGGCACGGGAATGAGGTACGCACTTCTGCAGCTGCAACCTAAATATGTGCCCCCAACGCTGCCACTGCTGGCTCCCTGCCGGGATCACGTAGGGGTGGGGGCTACTTTTTCCCTTTTGGCATCCAGGATTTGGGATTCAAGCGGCCAATGCTGGAGTCAAGATGTGGTGTGGAAATGAGGTGCGGGCTCCTGCTCCCGAAGCCGAAGATGAAGTGTGTGCCCCCGCGTGGCCACTGACTCCCTGCTGGGATCTCGCAGGGGTGGGGGCTGTGTTTTCCCATGTGCCACCTGGGTTCTGGATTCACACTGCCCAGTGGATATATATGGAGTGAGAGTTTTTCTGTCCATGCGGGTTAAATGTTCTTTATCTCTTCTCTAGAGAGAGTACTATGAGCATGTTCAGTTACTCTTTCTCTTCCCTTTGTCTCTCAGGGTCTCTCCATGCTTTTCCTGTGTTGGCTGGGGCTCCCTCCTCCCCTGCCCTTCTAGGGCTGGCCCATTTTCCAATCTCCCCAGTTCGCACTCACTCACTCAGGCATCTTTGAGGTTGTCTTCTTTATGGAGTCTGTATTTTCTCCTTACACTTGTGTAGATGAGAGTAATGTCCTCAGTTTGATAGATGGGGCAGACGAAGTTTACAGAGCTCCCTTCTGCTCTGTCATCTCGGCTCCTCCTGTACATCATTTATTCAAATTATCAGTGATAAACATGGCTTAGTCTTTTCATATGATCAATCTAAACCCCACAAAATTTCTTCATTTTGACAATTTTTAAAAAATTGCCAAATACTTGGTCTTGACAGGAAACGTGGAAAGAAAGGATGGAACAGAAAAATGGAAGTTCTTTCACTGGGTTTATCCTGCTGGGTTTCTCAGACCAGCCTCAACTGGAGAGAGTCCTCTTTGTGGTTCTTCTGATCTTCTATCTGCTCACCCTGCTGGGAAACACAACCATCATTGCACTGTCCCGCCTGGACCCACACCTTCACACTCCCATGTACTTTTTCCTCTCCAACCTGAGCTTTCTGGACCTGTGTTACACGACCAGCACTGTCCCTCAGTTCCTGATCCATCTCAGGGGGGCAGACAGGTCTATCTCCTTTGGTGGCTGTGTAACTCAGCTGTTCTTCTCTCTTGGGTTGGGATGCACAGAAGGCATCCTCCTAGGGGTGATGGCACTTGACCGCTACGCAGCCATCTGCAGGCCCCTGCACTACACGGTGATCATGCACCCTCGTCTCTGTGCCCTGATGGCTTCTGGATCCTGGTTCATTGGTATTGCCACCTCCACATTGCATGTGGTGCTCATTTTTCTCTTACCACTTTGTGGGAAAAATAAAATAGATAACTTCTTTTGTGAGCTTCCCCCATTGCTCAAGCTTGCCTGTGTTGACACCACTGTTATTAAGTCTGAGATCTTCTTTGCTGCTGTGATCATTCTCTTCATACCTGTGGCATTAATCACGTTCTCCTATGGTCAGATCGTCAGGGCAGTGTTAAGAATAAAGTCAGCTGCAGGACAGAGGAAAGCATTTGGGACATGTGGGTCCCACCTCACAGTGGTCTCTCTGTTCTATGGCACAGCCATCTATGCTTACCTGCAGCCCAGCAATAACCACTCCCAAGATCAGGGCAAGTTCGTTGCTCTTGTCTACACCATCGTCACCCCCATGGTAAACCCCTTCATATATGCCCTACGGAACAAGGACGTGATGGGAGCAATGAAAAAGGTCCTCTGTCGGGGCTATGACTCAGGATAACTAGGGGAGACCGTTTAATGGAAGACTTTGAATCCCTGAGTCTTTAATATTTTTGTGCCCTCAATAGTTCTCCTGACATCTCTCAAGAGAACTTTAAAATTCATTCTTTTATGCACGCCAGTGTTCAAACTCCAAATTCATGGACGCATTGCAGCCTCCAGAGATGCTGATGTAGTGCTCCTAGACCATCTGCATCATATTAATATTGTAAAAAGTTTCACAGGATTTTTTTATTTCACCCCCATTTGGGAACACTATTCCATTTCTAATTGCAAAGGACAGTTACACACACCATAAAAGCATAGAAAATAAGAATAGAAGTCAATAAAGCGCTGTGATAAATATTACTATTATAGCATTCTCTAATAATTGCTGGAGGCTATTGTTTATTCTTGCAGGTGATCATGGCTCTATTATAACATCTATAGTCTGAGTAAATCACAGCTTTTTCCCAGAAGTAGAAGAGCAACTGTGGGAATAACAGACTATAGCTCCGACAAAACTTGTTAACATCCACCCTGACAAAGACATTCATATATCAGGCTATGGTGTAATGTCACCATTGTGATACTGTTTTACTTATGAAATAGAATTCTTTATTTTTCAAAAATTTTTTGTTTGAAATTAATTTGTATTATTTTAGTTTTTATTTAAGATCTTATTTTAATTCCATTAGAGTTAATATACAGTGTTATATTACTTTCTGGTGTACAACATAGTGAGTCAACATTTCCATCATCACAAGTGCTCTCTATAGTCGCCATCACCTCTTTAACCCATTGCCCCAAGCCCTCCCCTGTGGTGCCAGTGAGCCCACAGAACGGAAAGGAGATTCTCAGTTTATGTGTCCCTAGCTTGGTCTGGCTGTAGGATTGTCTTTTGATAGCATAATAGCATTGTGTATAGTGTAGGGTTACTTCCCTACAGACCCTATACATCCTGCTAAACTCAACACTGGATCAGTCATCAGAGTGCAGGCACCCCTGTAAGATGCCCCTGTGTCTCCTAGTCTGCACATTTCACAGCTACTGTTTGCCAGAGTCCTGCTGTGACCATGCTCACTGAGGAGGCAGAAACAGGACATAGATCCCTGGCAACTCCTCCCTTTGCAGGTGACTTCTTTTTGGATTCTTGTTTTTTGACATAGATGAGAGCTTTCTTTCACCATTGTGGTGTTGTGGCATGTTTGAGACCTAATGACGCAGACTCTGGGGACCACTGTGTGTGCGCACATGATTTGTGGGGAAAGGGAGGTGGGTATAAATGAAGAAAGGAGAGGATGAATGATTAGAGATCAGAGAGGTCAGGGGAAGGGCTCCCTGAGATGGTCTTAGGGACAGGACACTGGGGGAGGAGACCATTACTTTTCCCCCAGGGTTCTTCCATCTGTTTTGGAATTAAATTGACAGGAGAGAGAGTAGCAAGAGAAAATACCTAAAGTTTTATTCCCTGCACATGGAAGCCCAATAAGGAAATTAAGACCCAAAGAAGTGACCAAACAGGCTGTTTTTATACCTTTTATAGGGAGACAATGGAGATCCATTTCCAGGGTATTTCAAGGAATAAGACGATGAGGAAAGCCCAGAGTCCTCCTTCTTTTCCACCACCTTAACTCCTCCTCCTGTTTTCTTTCCTTTAGGTTTCCTTATTGATTTCTGAGAGACAAAGAGAGTGTGTGTTTGTGTGTGAGCCAGGCAGCGACAGAGAGGGACCGGGTTAGATAGAATACCAAGCAGGCTCTGCACTGTCATCACAGAGCCCAGTTAACTCACAAACTGTGAGATCATAACCTGAGCTGAAATCAAGAGTTGGGTGGTCAACCAATTAACCCACCCTGGAGCCCTGTTTTCACATAAACTCTCATTAAATTGAAGTGGGCATTAGGATATCACACATCATTCAACCCAATAGCAATAGTTAAGGTAATTATCGGAACAAATTTCAAAATTTTTTATTATACACAAATTCTTGCATGTACTGACAAGTCCAAAATGCAAATATTTTTCTATCCTATTCCAAGTTCATAAATGAGGTACATGGTGGTCATAGTAATTGCTAAGATTCTTCTTGAGAATTTAGTGATTTCTTTTATTCTTATTGTTGTTGAGATAGCAGAAGCCCACAACAATAGGAAAGAACAGATTCTTCTTATCTGGCTTGAATACCAAGTGAAGACTTTTCTCCTCTAATGTCATTTGTTACACTTACAGGTCAAATGCTTGAAAGAGATGGCACTGAGCATTTGGTTTGAGCTGGAAGAGAAAATACTTACAATCTTTTCTTCTCCAGTGAAGTGTAATCATCTAACTGGAAGTTTAGATTTCTATTCCATCTAGAACTTAGTCTAAAATAGAGTGACCTCATCCATAGACACCAGTTCTGCACGCAGCATCACACCTTTGGGGTCTACAGGGTCGGGAGCAAAGAGAACAAGCTCATGTCACTGTAGGGACATTTGAATGGACGTTTAGATAAGAATATGACACCTCCTTTAATGAAGAATAAAAATGTTTTGCAGATATCAACTACCTTTTGAAAAAGAAAGATGGTCTGTAAAGAACCACCATATTTGTATGAAATGAAGATATTGGCATATGGATGGGAAAGTGGAGGTCTGGCAGATGAAAGCATATGACTGCTGGTCCCCATAGAAACCAATTCACTCAGAGGTTGCCTAGTGGTGTGTGGTCATGGATCTGTAGAAAAGTGTTAGATGAAATAGATAAGAATCCTTAGAATAAATACAGATTCGTGTATTTAAATATGCTAACCTTGGACAGGATATACTTTGAAAATGGTGAATTTTTATACATAGTTTATTGTCAAATAGTTTCCATATAACACCCAGTGCTCTTCCCCACAAGTGCCCTCCTTCATGACTGTCATCCCTCTTCTCCCTCCCCCTTCCGCCCTCAGTTCATTTTTAGTAAGCAATAGTTCTCTCATGATTTGCCTCCCTCCCTCTCCCTAACTCTTTTTCCCCCTTCCCCTCCCCATGGGCCTCTGTTAGGTTTCTCCTGTTAGACCTATGAGTGCAAACATATGGTATCTGTCCTTCTCTGCTTGACTTATTTTGCTTAGCATGATACCCTCGAGGTTTATCCACTTTGCTACAAATGGCCAGATTTCATTCCTTCTTATTGCCACGTAGTATCCCATTGTATATATAAACCACGTCTTACAATCCATTCATCAGTTGAAGGACATTTAGGCTCTTTCCATGATTTGGCATTCGTTGAAAGTGCCGCTATGAACATTGGGGTACATGTGCTCCTATGAATCAGCACTTCTGTATCCTTCGGGTGTATCTCCAGGAGTGCCACTTCTAAGTCATAGGGGAGTTCTAATGATAGTTTTTTGAGGAAACCTCACACAGTTTTTCAGAGTGTCTATACCAGTTTACATTCCCACCAACAGTATAGGAGGATGCTCTTTTCTCCACATCCTTGCCAGCATCGATAGTCCCTTTATCTGTTCATTTTAGCCACTCTGACTGGCGTGAGGTGGTATCTCAGCTTTGATTTGTATTTCCCTGATGCTAAGTGACACCAAGCATCATTTCATGTGTCTGTTGGCTATCTGGATGTCCTGTCTATTCATGTCTTCTGCCCATTTCTTCACTGGATTATTCGTTTTTCAGGTATGTAGTTTGGTGTGTTTCTTGTAAATTTTGGATCCTAGCCCTATGTCCAATATGTCATTTGCAACTATCCTTTCCCATTCTATCAGTTGCCTGTTAGTTTTCTTGATTATTTTCTTTGCAGGGCAGAAGCTTTTTATCTTAATTAGGTACAATAGGTTTTTTTTGTTTTTTTTGTTTTTTTTGTTTTTTTTTTTTTTTTGTTCTTGGTTCCCTTGCCTTTGGGGATGTGTTGAGTATGAAATTTTGCAGTTAGGGTCAAGGAAGCTGTTTCCTGCTTTCTCCTCTATGGTTTTGATGGTTTTCTGTCTCACATTCAGGTCCTTCATCCATTTTGAGTATATTTTTGTGTACGGTGTAAGAGAATAGTCTATTTTCATTCTTCTGCATGTTGCCGTCCAGTTCTCCCACACCACCTGTTAAAGAGGCTGTCTTTTTTTCCATTGGATCCTCTTTCCTGTTTTGTCAAAGATTAATTGGCCATACATTTATGGGTCCAGTTCTGGGTTCGCTATTCTATTCCTTTGGTCTATATGTCTGTTTTTGTGCCAGTACCATACTGTCTTGATGATGACAGCTTTGTAGTAGAGGCTAAAGTGTGGGATTGTGATGCTTCCTGTTTTGGTTTTCTTCTTCATTATTACTTTGGTATACGGGGTTTTTGTTTGTTTGTTTGTTTGTGTTTTTGTGTTGTGGTTCATACAAATTTTAGGATGGTTTGTTCTAGCTTTGAGAAGATGCTTGTGCAATTTTGATTGGAATTGCATTGAATGTGTAGATTGCTTTCGGTAGTAATGACAGAAAATGGTGAATCTTAAAGGCAAGGGAAGTCACAACTGCTCATTTCTCAGGCTCTGTTCAAGGTAATAACAATTCTCTGTATAATTACTGTTAGCATAAGTTGTCTTTTCCCCAGTGTTTATGCAGGAAGATTTTCCACTCATTGCAGTGTGTTTTGGTGCATATGAGAAGATGTAGTTTGGAGTGGACAATGGAGCCTGTAGGTAAACAGAAGTTATAATCTATGAATTCAATGGAATCAGTCCATGACTCAAAAAGCTAATATTATATCTGTGAGATATTTTTTCATAAGCACCAAAGTCAAAATACGTGCTCTAAGCACCAAGGATATGTATATTTTTAGCAACCCCAGGTTGGTCCTGCCCCATGTAACTATTAGCCTTTGTTGAATATTCAGAGTTTGGCTCTCCAGAGGGGGCCAAGGAGGAAGGAAGGCTCTGGAGGTTGAGATGAACAGGTAGTCAATCTTCTCCTGCCAAATTGACTAGGAGTGAAATGATTATCTCTACTTAACTTCTATTTACCAATATGATTTCATATTACTGGCTAACATATTTTTGGTGGTCTTCAAATTAATTTTTCAAATGACATACGATACAATTTTCACATAACATGTATTAGATTTTTAAAAAATTTATTGTCAAGTTAGTTAACATATAGTAGAATCTTGGCTTCAGGAGTAGATTCCCATGATTCATTACTTTCATAGAAAACCCAGTGCTCATCCCAACAGCCCTCCTCAATGCTCCTCACCCATTTCCCCCATCCCCTCAACCCCCCACCTCCATCAACCCTCAGTTTGTTCTCTGTATTTAAGAGTTTCTAATGGTTTGCCTCCCTTTCTGTTTATAACTTAGTTTTTCTTCTTTCCCCCCATGATCTTGTTAACTTGCTCAGATTCTCCATATGAGTGAAATGTTATGATATCTGTCTTTCTCTGAATAACTTTCTTTCCTTAGCATAATATCCCCCATTCCACCTATGTTGTTGCAAATGAAAAGGTTTCATTCTTTTTCTTTGCCGAGTAGAATTCCATTGTATGTATATACCACTTCTCCTTTATCCATTCATCAGTTGATGGATACTTGGGCTCCTTCATAATTGGGCTATTGTTGAAAGTGCTACTATAAACATTGGGGTACATGTGCCCCTACATATCAGCACTCCTGTATCCTTTGGATAAATTCCTAGCTGTACTATTGCTGGGTTGTTGGGTAATGCTATTTTTAACTGTTTGAGGAACCTCCACACTATTTTCCAGAGTGGCTGCACTGTATGCATTCCAACCAACAGTGGAAGAGGGTTCCCCTTTCTCCACATCCTCTCCAGTACCTGTTGTTTCCTGAGTGGTTTATTTTAGCCATTCTGACAGGTGTGGTTTATTTCAATGTGGTTTTGATGTGTATTTCCCTGATGTTGAACATTTTTTCATGCGTCTGTTTGGCATCTGAATGTCTTCTTTGGAAAAGTGTCTATTTATATATTCTTCCCATTTCTTCACTGGATTCATTTTTCAGGTGTTGAGTTTGTTAAGTTCCTTATAGATTTTTGATACTAATCCTTATCAGATATGTCATTTGCAAATATCTTCTACCACTTAATTGGTTGCCTTTTAGTTTTGATAATTGTCTCCTTTGTTGTGCATTGTCTTTTTATCTTGACGAATCCCAGTAGTTCATGTTTGCTGTTTTTTCCCTTGCCTCTGGAGACATGTCAAATAAGAAGTTGCTGTGGCCGAGGTCAAAGAAGTTGCAGCCTGCTTTCTCCTCTAGGGTTCTGATGGATTTCTGTCTCACATTTAGGTCTTTCATCCGTTTTGAACTTATGTTTGAGTATGGTGTAAGAAAGTGGTCCAGTGTCACTTTTCTGCATGTCGCTGTCCAGTTCTTCCAGCATCATTTGCTAAAGAGACTGTCTTTTCCCCATTGGGTACTCTTTCCTGCTTTGTTAGAGATAAGTTGGCCGTATATTTGTTGGTGCATTTCTGGGTTACCTCTTCTATTCCACTGGAATATGTATCTGCTTTATTTCAAGACCATACTGTCTTGATGATTACAGCTTTGTAATACAGACTAAGTCTGGGATTGTGAGGCCTCCTGCTTTGGTTTTCTTTTTCAACATTACTTCAACTAATCGATGTCTTTTGTGGTTACATATAAATTTTAGGAATGTTCTAGCTCTGTGAAGAATGCTGGTGCTATTTTGATGGGGATTGCATTGAATGAGTAGACTGCCTTGGGTAGTATTGACATGTATACAGTATTTGTTCTTCCAATCCATGAGGCTGCAATATTTTGCCATTTCTCTCTGTCTTCTTCAATTTTTTTTCATAAGCTATGTATGGTTTTTAGCATACAAGTTTTTTCCTTTTTGGTTAGATTTATTCCTAGGTATTTTATGGTTTTGGTGCAATTGTAAATGGGATTGATTCCTTGATATCTCTTTCTGTTACATCATTATTGATATATAGCAATGGTACAAATTTCTGTACATTGTTTTTGTATCCTGTGACTTTATGAATTCATGTATCAGCCCTAGCAGGTTTTTTGGTGGAGTTTTCGAGTTTTTCACATAGAGTATCATGTCTTTTGCAAGAAGCAAATGTTTGATACCTCTCTGTCAATTTTATGCCTTTTATTTCATTTTGTTGTCCAATGGCTGAAGCTTGGACTTCCAATACTATGTTAAACAACAGTGATGAGCGTTGACGTCCCTGTCATGTTCCTGATCTCTGGGGGGAAAGCTCTCTGTTTTCCCCCATTGAGGATGATATTATCTGCGGAACTCTCATATATGACTTTGTGATATTAAGTTATGTTCCTTCTATCTCAACTTTCTTTAGGGTTTTCCTTAAGAAGAGATACTGTATTTTTCAAGCCCAGCATTTAGTGTTATGACTTTTATTCTAAATTCTTTTTTCAGATATACTGCTTATATCCCTTTTGAGCAAGTCTCTAGCTGTCTTTTCTTTTTGTAATTTCTTTTTAGAATTCTTCTATATCATCATTTAGGCTAGGTTTTTGTCTTTTACGTGGTTAGTAGCTTGTTGCATGGCCTGCCCCAGCAAGTATTCATATATTAAAGGAGTTGTACAGTCTCCAGGGCCTTGGGCTTCATGAAGTATTTTTGGTGTGTGTTGCCTGCACTCTGTTCTTACATCTTTGTGCTTTATCTTACCACTTGTAGTGGTGGATTGTTTGGACCTCCACCAGGTGTGCTCTCATTGTTTATTGATAGAACCCTAGAAAAAAAGTGAAAGGGGGACAGGGAAATTTTATTCTACACAAAGGGAGAAATGAAATGGGCAGGAAAAAAATACTAGGCAGAGGATCCAGGAAACTATAAGGGTTAAATGAGAGAGAGAGAGAGAGAGAGAGAGAGAGAGAGAGAGAGAGAGAGAGAGAGAGAGAGATGGGAAATAAAGAGATACAGAAAGGTGTAAGAAATTGACAAAAAGTAGCTGATTGTGCAAACACACAATACAGAGAAAGAAAGATATGTATGTATATTGATTGACCAAAAATCAAACAGAAACTTTGAGCCTGTTCCAAAGACAACGAAAAAGACTGGAGAAGAGAAGGAAATAAAAGAAAAGAGAGAAAAAAGACTAACATACAAGACCAAAGGACAGTTGTCTGTTGGCACCTGGGACCAGGGGTTGTGCTGGTCTGGAGTAGGAGTCATCTGTCTCAGTCAGTTTCAGTCTCACTCCTGTACATAAGCAGTTACAAGGCTCCAAAGGGGGAGGTGGGGGTCGGGCACATTGGGGTTTGGTGTAAGCAGGTCCCGCATCCACTAGGAGCTGCTCTTCTGCTCTGTGAAGCCCCACAGTGTGGTGGTGGGATGAAAATGGTGACACCCCAGGGTCTCCTCTCCAGACCCAGTGTCCTGAAGGACGCAGTACAGGGCCCTCCACAGACAAGAGGAATGGCTGCCCTGTCCTGCACTACAGTCTCCTGTGGCTCCCTGGTGCTCAACTGGGATTCAAACCCCAAGGTCTTAAAGGATCCTGCTCTGGGCAGACCGTTTTGGGTAGCACCACTCCTCTAGATGACAAAGTGCCTTTGACTGCTGGGTGCCTGCAGGGTCCTCTGTCCTTGGGGGATAATATACCCCTTCACCTAGTACTCTAGTAAGGGGACTGGTTTCGCTCAGTGTGCCCCCCTCCTCACTACCAAGTCCCTGAGGTTGCTACTACCCCAGGGCCAGCTCCCCTTCCCCCAAGGTGTGCCACAAGGGCACACACACATGGCAGGCTCTGGTCCTGAGAAAGTTGTGCAGCCCTGAAAACTCCAGTCTTAACTCCTAATCTGTTTGCAAAGTAGAAAGTGGCTCTCTCTGTATTTCTTATTCCCCTCTGTGGTCTAGAGAGGTTTTTCTCTTGTAGAAATACAATCTCACACTTCCACAGCCTCTCTCTCTAGCCTTTGTCTCTCCTCAGAAGGGGCTCCCTTCCCTCCATATCTACACATCCCGTTTTGTCTCCTCCAGTTCTCAAACACAGAACCTCTGTCCCACCAGGCTCAGAGATTTTCCTGTCACTCAGCATCCTGTAATTCTGGGTATTCCAAGTATTCTGACTCAATGCTGCTGTGTTTGAGGGACACGGGAAATCCCGGCCCCTTACTTCTCTGCCATCTTAACTCCTCTTCCAACATGCATCAGATTTTGAAATACAACATAATCATTCAATTGTATGTATCCTGGAAGGATTACTACAATAAATAGTTACCATGTGTTGCTGAACATAGTTACTTTTTATTTTCTTATGAGTGGAACTTTTAAGATCTATTCTTGTAGCAATTTACAAGTATACAATATAGGACATCATGAATTCTGCCTTTAAATCTGGATCAGCTCATGAAACTTGAGGGCAGAATGAGACAGGACAACATATGATAAGTAACTATAGGAGAATGCTGAGAGGATCCACAGTATCATCAAGGATGCCAGTTGGTGACTGAGAGGTCAGTTGATCCCATTCTAGGAATGGAGAACAAGAAGAAAAGCTCCTGTTTGGACTGAATTGTGCCACCCCCCAAGCTGTGTTCATAATAGAACACCTGGTACAGGTGAAATTGACTGTATTTGAAAATAGAGTCTTAGCAACTGTGATCAAGTTCAGAGGAGGTCATACCTGAATTAGGTGGCATTGATCCAGAATGGCCTGTTTCCCTAGAGTGAGAAGGGAAAACAGAGACACAGACACAGGGAGAACGCCACATGACCATAGAGGCCAAGTTGGAACAATGATGAATCTGCTGCCAAGGATGCCAGGGATTCCTGGCAACTGCAGAAGCTCTAGGAAAGGCATAGAACACATCTTCCTTTAGAATCTTCATGAAGAGGGTGTCCTGGATGACACCTGAGTGTGGACTGTCCTACAGAGACGTGAGAGAGTAAGTGTGTTGTTTTACGTCCCCAGTATTGGTACTTTTATTGGCAGCCCCAGGGAAGGTACACAGCTACTTTGGGTGGGGAGACGTATTACTGTGAACATCCAAGCAGATATGTCGGATGGACAAAGCACAGTATGAGATTGTACTTGGAGAGACGGCTAGGAGCCTGATACACTGGCACAGTTGTCTCTGGTGTTTCAGTTGAAGTGTCCTTATTTTTTATTTAATTTTTTAAATGTTTATTTTATTTACTTTGAGAGGGAGAGAAAGAGAGCATGAGCAGGGAAGGGGCAGAGAGAGAGGGAGAGAGAGATTCCCATGCAGGCTTTGTGTCATCAGCGCAGAGCTCAACCCCAGGCTGGAGCCCACAAACTGTGGGATCATGGCCTGAGCTGAAATCAAGAGTCTAACACTTAACCGACTGAATCACCCAGGTGCCCCATTATTTTTTAAATTAATTTTTTTATTTCAATAAATTTTAAAGGTTATATATATATATATATATATATATATATATATATATATAGAGAGAGAGAGAGAGAGAGAGAGAGAGAGAGAGAGAATCCCAAGTAGACTGCACCGTCAGCACAGAGCCTACTACAGTGAGATCATGACCTGAGCCTAAAACAAGTGACAGAAGATCAACTGACTGAGTCACCCAGGTACCCGGAAGCATTGTTATTTTGTAATGGGAAATGGGTAAAAAGAAAATTAAAGGTAAAGGATTTTTGGTTTTAGAAGATTCAGAAAGGTAATGGTCACTGACATGGGAGACGATTAGGCTGCATAGTTTCATAAAAGCTGCATGAAGGCCATTTGTGCAGAGAGTGGCTGATAGCAAGGCTCAGTGGAAGGTGACTGGGAAAATGGACTGAGAATAAATGTGACTTCAGCCAGAAGTGCTGATGGGTCTTTGCATTTACACAGTGCTTTACAATTATTCATGAATGTTCACATCCTCTATGTTATTTATTTCCTACAGCACCATGAAACAACATTATCCTTACTTTACTGCTAAGCACATTCTCGAACAGAGAGATTAAATTCTGACTTGAAATGACAATTAACATTGATAAGGCCAAGATATGAACCCAGACATACAGCCTCCAAAAGTATGCTCTTTCCATGGCGCTCGGGAAGATGTTCTAAATTGCTTCCAATTAGCCTTTATTCTTACCAGGTGGAGACTACAGGTTAAAGGGCTGTGATCAGTTGTTCTTAATGTTTTATTGAGTTTTCTGAGCTTTCAGAGCTTTCCTCACTGTGATTATAATTTTTCATTTTAAGGGTTTAATAATGTTCATACTTTAATTACACAAAAATGATACAGTTGTTCCCCAAAAGCCTAAGATTTTATTGTTTTAAAATAGAGACTTGTTCAAATTGTTGTAAGTGTTCTTATATATTCAGATCCTTGAACATGGGTTTCTTCATGAGTGAATTAGTCTAAAGAGACATAGTGAACCGAGTGTTGGAGCCTCTGCACATGATTTGTGCATACGGACGTGATTGTGTGTTTCGGGTGTGGAGGGGACTGGATGACTGATCTATGGCTTCTCTCCACATGTCTGGGCCTCTAGCGCTCACGGTCCCGTCCTCATCAGAATCGTATACCCAGCTGGTTTAGGTTCCAGAATTTCCCGCAGAGATGAGGTAGGTGGTTTGGGCGGACCCCTCCGAACCCCGCGGAGCAGGGCGCTGTCCAGCTCCTGCCTGGGAGCCCTGCTCCCACCAGAGCCTCCAGGCTCCCACCTCTTGGGAGAGAGGGTGCGGGCCGTGTGTGCACAGCAGGGGGCCGGCCGGGGTTGTCACCGCTGACTGTGCCTGGAATGCGGGTGACCATGTGCACGACGTCCCACGTTCGTGGGAGATGCCCTTGTGTGTGACAGTCCCTTCAGAAGGAGCTACTTGTCACTGTAGGACAGTTACTCTAGATCCTGTGGTGCAATCTGGCGCTTGGGGAGGCACATGTGCTCACTCCAGCCCAGTCTGAGCTTTGCCAACTCTGAGGTTGTCCTGCCCTGGTTTTGTTGTTTCCTCTGCCATTTTCCCTCTGCTTTCACATTTTGTGAGCATTCTCTGTTCTCTCTTCAACTGGAATCTCTGTATATGTTTCCTGTCTGTCTCAGCTTCTGTTATTTATCTGTGTGGATTTGTCTTCTGTCTCTTTTCCCTTTTCTGAGGGTTTTCCACACTACTCTTCCCTCTCAGGCTCTTGCTCCGTGTGTCAAGCTGTGGCCACAGAAACCCCAACGCAGGGCAGCAGTGCAGGGCGGTAGTGTCTCCCTTAGGAAGGTGGGATTGTTCGTGCTCCTTCCCGCAGACGGAGGCCTAGAGTGACAAAGATGGTCAAACTGCTGGAACATTCAGAGACCAGAAATGGCCTGAGAATGAATGACTGAACTGGTGAGGACGTGGGTCTTTCTGATGAAGGACTGTCCTGATTGCTCCAGCCTCACAGAGAGGACAGTGTCAGGTCTCTGCCCAGGAAGGATTCCTGCTCCTTCCTTTTTCTACTATGCTGCTTTTCTGTAATCATATTTCATTTAGCATTCCTTTTAGTCCACCTTTCTGATTAATTACAAATCCCTAAAAATGGGTTTTTGTTGCCTAAACTTCTTTTCTTAATGTGATTTTATCATTCTCATTTTATTCATTAAAAACTCCTTGAGATAATATATATTACTTTTATTAGTTTCCTTGTTTTCTGTTTCTTAGTCATAATTATACCATTAGGCACAGAGTTATATGAAATATGTTCAGTTTAAAGAAAAATTAAAAAATGAACACTGATGCTATCGCCTCCTTGTCACTAGAACCTTGGACAGAACCTTGGCTGACCTGTACCCAATTGCATACCTTTCTCTTCCCTTAGTTGTTGTTGTTTTAACAGTTTATTTATTTTTGAGACAGAGAGAGACAGAGCACAAGATGGGGAGGAGCAGAGAGAGAGAGACTCAGAATCTGAAACAGGCTCAAGGCTCTGAGCTTTCAGCATGGACCCAATGTGGGGCTCAAACCCACAAACCTTGAGATCACGACCTGAGCCCAAGTTGGCTGCTTAACTGACTGAGCCACCAAGGTCCCCCTTTCTCTTCCCTATGATGGTGACGTGTTATAGCAGCTTTTTTTTAAATCATTTCTAGATTTTTTTAGTTTAAATATTTTATTGGCTTGCTGCTGTCTACAGAATAACATTTGTAATTTTTTCATAGTTTATTGTCAGATTGGTTTCCATATAACACCCATTGCTCTTCCCCACAAGTGCCCTCCTCCATGACCAGCACTGCCCTTTCCTCTCCCCCTTCCCATTCAAACCTCGTTTCATTTTCAATATTCAATAGTCTCTCAGGTTTTGCGTCCCTATCCCTCCCCAACTCTCTTTCCCCCTTCCCCTCCCCACGGTTCTCCATTAGGTTTCTCCTGTTTTCCTATTAGACCTATGAGTGCAAACATATGGTAGCTGTCCTTCTCCGCCTGACTTATTTTGCTTAGCATGACACCCTTGAGGTCCATCCATTTTGCTACAAATGGCCAGATTTCATTCTTTCTCTTTGCCTTGTAATAGTCCATTGTGTATATATACCACTCACAGTTGCACAAAAAAACATAACATACCTAGGAATAAACCTAACCAATGATGTAAAAGACCTATATGATGAAAACGATAGAAAACTTATGAAAGAAATTGAAGACATCAAGAAATAGAAAAATATTCCACGCTCATGGATGAGAAGAATAAACATTGTGAAGATGTCATTACTACACAAAGCAATCTACACATTCAATGCAATTCCCATCAAAATTGCACCAGCATTATTCTCAAAGGTAGAACAAGCTATCCTAAAATTCGTATGGAACCGCAGAAGACTCTGAATAGCCAAAATAATATTGAAGAAGAAAACCAAAACAGGAGGCATCACAATCCCAGACTTTAGCCTCTACTACAAAGGTGTCATTTCTAGATTTAATTATAATTTTTTACCACAACTATATTCTTATTACCCACATATGAGTTCATCAGCAGCAGTTCTTTTTACTGGGTTTTCTATGTAGAGGGATGGGTTTCTTTGTAACTTGCATCATTTGATCAGCACATACAAAAGAGTACACACTTTGGTATGAAGAGGCCACGATTCACCCAGTTTATGGTTGATGGTCATTAGGATTGTTTGCAAGTTTTTGTTAAACAATAGTGCTGTTGAGCATTCTTATGTCTGTGTCTTCGGACAGGTGACCGAGCTTTACCGTAGATCACACTGCATCAAGGAATGTGAATGTGGGTCAGCATCACTAGATTGTGCCACACTGTTTTCAGAGTGATTTGACCATGTAAGGCTGACAGCAGCAAGTGAGGCCTGGGAAGAAATGAGGTCCCTCTTCAGGACACCCAGATTATACTCTCATTGCCAGTTCTCCCCATAACTATCAGGATGGGATCTACCTGGTGTGGGAATAGCTTAAAAAATTCAAATGTAAGAAAGCGGTGTGTGTGTGTGTGTGTGTGTGTATGTGTATTAATTTCTGAGACACAGAGAAGGAGCGTATGAGCCGGGGAGAGGCAGAGAGAGAGGGAGACACAGAATCCGAAGCAGGCTGCAGGCTCCTAGCTGTCAGTATGGAGCCAGAGGCGGGGATTGGGAGCTGGACCCAGGGATTGCACTCCTGAACTGCAAGATCAGGACCTGAACTGAAGTCAGAAACTCAACAAATGGGCCACCCAGGTGCCCCCAAATGTAAGAGTATTTTTAGCAGGAGGTAGTTTATCTCCACAGGCTGAATAGGATAAAGAATTCTTTGATCAGCACGGCAGTTTTGACCTCCATTTCTGACCAGGACCGGTTCACCTCTTTTTAAGCAGCCTGGTGGTTCCCTGCCTGGGGGAGGTCACCATATTGATGCCAAACTTACTGTGAACACCCGATCTCCATAGTGTAGTACAGTCCAGAACTCCTGAGCTCAAGCCATTTTCCTGCCTCAGCCTCCCAAGTAGCTGGCACTGCAGGTGCGCGCCACCGAGACCGGCAAAGAATTCTTTGAAATCAGCCACAAAGTACCCATCAACTTCCTTCCATTTTCCTTAGTGATTATTTATAACTCTCCTGATAATTCAAATTCAATTTGATCTTAAAAGCAACACGCGGTGAATTTGAATAAACAATATGTGTTTTATTTAAAAAGCATACTTTTTAAAATTGAGTACATCATTAAAACCTATGAATATAAATTAAACAATGATTTAGAGGATTTGAGGTTTTTCCCTCCAAAAACATTAAACGTTTGGTAGAATTTGGTGGCCCTTCTTTATATTCTAAAGATTATATGCTAAAGATTAGAATGTGCCTAATTATTAGCTCTGTGATCCAATATAAGTTGGTTATAAATGAGAATAAAAAATTTATCTACATATTTACATTTAATATTAAGTAACTGAATGGATTCTTACTTATATAAATATTTTGGGAATTTGTGAAGAAAAAATCTTCAGTGTTTTCTAAAACATCTAGGTTATTCACAGGTGGGAGCGCAGGTAGCTGGGGAGGTCTAGGGACTTATTTGTCTTCTCTCAGACACTTGAACTAATAGAAGAGACAGATTTAGGTCTCCTCTGGCATTGTCCTCCACAGTCATTGTCCCTGAGGGTTACCAGCTCTGGGCAGCTCAGTGACATGTGCTCATTAAAAGTGTGGGGCATCCATTCCCCAGCGACGTCAGCAGGGGAGGGACTTAGTTCTCTGTGCCAGCCCAGCCACAACTCAGAGTTGCAGCAGCCACTCACCTGGTCATAAGGGTGTCCCTGTCACACAGCATGTCATTTTGTTCAGGAAACCGTCTGAGAGTTTGCAATAGTCTTTATTTTCAGCCTCTAAAGGCAAAGTGCAGATCTCTGGTACCACATGAAGCCCTGTGAAGTCATCCTGAGAAAGGGTCCCTTTCCTTAAGCAGAATGTATGGATGACCCACGGCTGGTATAGTCAACCTTGAGTTTACGGCCAACACTGATTCTACATGTCCTTGTTCCAATTCCTGGAACTGTATTTAGGCAGTAACTTGAAATGGATGCAGGGAAATAGCTTAGATCCAACAGAGAAGGTGAGAAAAGGTGAGTAAAATGCAACTAAGTCTCTGTTTAGCTCTAGGAATTAGCAAATTAGTTTATTTTCAGTTGCAAATGTTCTTGAAACAAAACAGCTAATGGTTTGCATATATGGTCAGTTGTCTAAAGGAACAGACTATGGTAGTTTGTCAAGTAAAGAACTAAATATAATTGTCCATTAGAAAGGGAACCAAGTCATTCCTAGACATTTAATTCTACTTTAGGACATTCATTATACCTCTGTATGAATGTGGGGGAAATAATTTAAATATCATGTTTAGTAATATTAAATTATGCCCTTAATGCATAAGTGTGAAAGTATTAGATTACATGCTCCCCTACTTTCCCTTTGATTCCTTATTGTCTCTGAAATGAGACAATATTTATTCTTTATGCATAAAATTCATTGCCAGTGTTTACATTTTATAAATGCTCATTGTTCTCCCTAAACAGTTAACAAAATATCTAAAATATGCATGGATTTTTAAATGCTAGATTGAAAATTACTACTGGGAAATTCCATTCTGTGAATATTATGTCAATGTGTCTTTATTTTGACTTTATTATTAACAAGGTATGATGGTCATTTATGTGAATACAAATATAAATCTGAAAAAGACAAAATTATGAAGATAGTTGAATATTCATTCATTTATCATTGCCTAATTGACAAATGACAACTTGTGTGCATGTTTATGTGTGTATGTGTATGTATTTGTGTGTGTGTGTGTGTGTGTGTGTGTGGTTGCACTGAGATAATGTGTGAAGTACACTGGGTCCCATCCTTTCATCCTTGCACCTGATCATGAATGGACTCTGGTAAGAACACTGTTGGGGACCTGCTCAGAGGCTCTTCACCTGCTGGTGCTCCAGTCCAAACCGTATTTCTTAACAGTGTGGGCTCTGAGCTTCCCAGCCATTCCCTTGAGAGTATTGCCCTAGCTGAAGGGAGCCAGGTTGCCAGGCAGTCTGGGGAACATGGTGGGAGTAGCTCACAGCCAGTGACAGACTTACGGATGTACAAAGGCTGCCAATGCCAAGGCAGGACTGAATCTGAGGCAATTCATTCTCCAGAACCGTGGTGTCTAATGCTTTACTAAGTCACAGGAAGCTATTTACATGTAAATTCATTAGTATTAAGTAAAATATAAAATTCAGTTTCTTAGCTAGGACATTTTTTTTTTTAGCTAGGACATTTTAAGTACTCAGGTAGTGACAGGTGGAGAGTGGGTGTAGTATTGGACAGTGAGGACAGAGTATTTCTACTATCACACATGGATGGTTCTGCTGGAGAGTTCTGTCCAGCTTCTCGTGGGATCAGGCTCCTGCTCTGTTCCACTAGAGACCACATCCTTGCTTAGCAGCATTCACTGCTCCTTCTTCCTTCCCTCACCCTGTTTCTCCCGAGAGCATTCCCTGAATAAACAACACGCAGTGGAATTCCTCCTTCACCCTTTTCTTCCATGGAACCTGCTGTGCAGCAGCGTCAGTGTCCATCAGCTCTCTCATTTCCTGTCTAGTGATGGCTGCATCCCCTTATTTGCTCATCCTCCATTGACATCGGGGGTCTTTTCTCCTATGTCTGACGTCCGTTCAGACATATGAGAGGGAGGCATCATGAAAGCAGTAGCGATTCTGTCCTGGCACTGAGGCTGTGGAAATCCTGCCCGCACTTTCTCAGGATTCATTCAGGAAATGGATGGGGCCCAGTATGTGTGTCAATGTATCAGTGAATGTTATATATTTGAAAATCTTAATAGAGACATTATCCTGAGATCTTTGTGTTTAACATGTGTAGTGCATATACTGAGCATCTAGTTTTGTGGAAACACGTATCCTTCCACCAAAACTTAGAGTTATATGTCACCATTGAGCTATTATAATTGGAAACTACTACTCTATCATCTTATGTGTGTCAGTACTAAGCACTTAACGTCTCACATTTGATCCAGGTCTCTTAATTATTATTGTAACATTGTGTTCTTCTGAGATGTCATTTTAATTATATACCTCTTTGATGTTAATTATTACATAGAATGGCAATATCTTTGTTTTCTAGATTCTGTTTATTTTTATTTTAACTCATAACATTTATTTCTCTCCATATATAACCTGTGCTTTTTCAAGTATTTATCTTTCACATGCAAAGTAGTAATCTATGTGTAATCTAGAACTGGACTTTCCTGGACATGTCGTAGCATATAGTTGCTCAGGACACACACTTTGCTCTTGTGCTGTGGAAGGACGTGTTCAATATTTCCAACCAGTATCATTTACATAGTTTGTCTGAGAGGAATCAATCTCTCTTACTGCATCCAATCATTTGATGCTACCAAGCACAGATGATGGTTCTTATTCTAATTTCACCGGTCTTTAAATATGATAAGAAGGAAAAGAAATGAAATTTCCCAGTAACCTCAGTGGACACATGCCATTCTCTTGGAAGATGGATCTGTGTGGTGCACTAGCTTTAAGACAGGTGGATGTGGAGTAGGGGAGGAGAAAGGAAACAAAATGACCTAGATCAGCAGATTGTCCTCTTGAAAACTGATGGGAGAAGGCATTTTGCAGTCCAATCTTTCCCTTATCCAGTGTTACTGAAGGATAATAATTTTTCTGAATTGTAATGAGGAAAAGCAATAGCAGTGAGATGATGGACTATGACATGAAGACCTTAGTACCCTCCCCGTGTGCTCTCAGTGAGACACTGGACTCAACTGTAACATGCAGGACGATGACATTCTGGTGTTGCTTTAGTGCACATCTCCTGTGTCTGATATTTTTTCAACTGAAAATTATAATCACTTTTATATTTCCTAGATAGATAGCCATTACGTATTCTTTTACACACACACACACACACACACACACACACACACACAATCCTGAAAAGCAGCAAATCATATGTACAAGTTCATTTCACCGAGGTTTTAGTTTTCTCAACTGTCTTCTTTGTCCTTATTGATATAATATTGTTAACATATATCATTATTTTATTCTCATGGTGCAGTAGTATATTGGTGTTTTCTTGGGATGAGTTTACATTTTATTTTTGACCTTTCTCCCTTTGGTTGTGCTTCCTTTCTCAGGCACATTAAAAAGTTTGTAGCAATTGATTTCAGATAAATGCATCTGTATGTGCGTGTGTGCATGTGCATGAGACTTACCATGGTTTGTTGTTAGTTGCTCTTCTGAGCAGGTGTGAGTCAGAGGACACGTCATGTTGTTGCACATTTAGACAGTCACAGATGACTTTATAATTATTTCTTTTAAGTAGTTTTCTGTATAGATTTTTTTTTGTGGAGACCTCTGATCATATGTGTACAAGAAATAAAGGAGGTATAAAACAGCATGAAATACCAAATCCTCTCCTCAAATATTGTGAATAGTTTTATGCCCTTTTTGTACCACTTTCTTTCACACATCAATGGGTTCTTAGCCAAAATGGATGCAGATTTTTAAAGTCTTAAAAATATACTGTATGCCCAACCTTTTGAAAATGATAGAACTGATATACTCAATTTCTGATGCCTCTTTGGTCAGTTTATAACTATTCTTCAGTAATAAGCATTGGATGCAAATATTTGGTCATCACCCAGCCTCAAATCCCGCAGTGTGTTTGGTCTAGCGTCACTAACTCTGCAAGGTAGGTCCCAGAAAGGCGATACTTGACATAATGTGGACAGATGTCTGAAATTTTGTATGCTACCAAATATTGCTTTTTTTATATCTTTCTTTACACTACTTTAAGTTTTGCATTATAGCTCCTTGACCTGTCATTGCTTTGAGAATGAATCTGTCTTTATCTCTGTGTGTTTATATATTTACTTATTTTATCATAGGGAGTGATGTAAAAGGTTACAGACGGTATATAATTACATGGATGGATAACTTTTAAAATGTTTGTCCTGATTAGGATGTCAATAAGGAATAGTTCTACCTCTTTCAGGAATTTTATGATTGGTAATTGGTTATGTGTGAAATGGAAATCTGCTAAAGAAAGAGGAAAGTGTTGGCCAATGGATTTTAGAGTTCTGATTCTGGCTGGGTCTGCATGGCCCATGAATCTTGAGAGTTGCTGTTAAATCAGTCTGTACTTTAAAGCATGCTTCAGGCAAATGCAAGCACTGTAACTGAATGGTGGTGGTCTCAGGTTCTCTCTGACTGGTATTTAGTTGTTTTACTCCCATACCAGAAAAAACTGTGTGGCTTTCCCAAATATAATACATTAGATACAGAGGTAACATGGCCAAAATATTGATGCAGAAATAGTAGGGATTTTGAATGTAATCAAATTCTTCATATAAGTACATTCTAGGTCTTAAGTTCCTTCATCAGAAAGGTTTTTCCACATTATGTTGTATTACAAATATATATATATACAAATATATGTATTACAAATATATATATATACACACACACATATATATATATACATATATATAAACATTTATTTATTTATTTTAAGAGAGAGGGAGAGAAAGGGAACAGGGAAGGTGCAGATAGAGTGGGTGAGAAACAGAATCCCAAGCAGGTGCTGTCAGCAAAGAGCCAGACACAGGGTTGAACCCATGATTCATGAGATCATGGCCCCAGCTGAAATCAGGTGCTTAACCAACTGAGCCACCTAAGTGCCCCCTTATTATATTTAAATACATGTAAGTTGTGAGGAAATCCAGTTGTGTAGTATCATGAGATATATATTGTTAGAACATCTCTTCTTTCTGCATCTGTTTGATTCTCTCTGATAGCTCTCTTTCTTCTTCCCTTACACATTTTTGCAGTACTTTAAGTCCTAGTAAGTACAGACTGATACTCCTTATGTTCCTATGACTGATGCAAACAAATGATCCATTATTTGTTTTTTCTTATATATTAATGATTTACATTTTGTGATAATGCGAACCATATTGATACAAGCTATGTCATTTCATTGAGTATATCATTTATTCAAATTATTACTCATAAAGTCCATGGCCTTGTCTTTTCATATGACGAATTCAAACACTGCCAACTTTTTTTCTTTTTGAAGCTTTCTTTTAAACATTGCTAAATAGTTGGCCTTGAATGGAAATGTCATAAAAAAGGATGGACCAGAAAAATGGAAGTTCTTTCACTGGGTTTATCCTGCTGGGTTTCTCTGATCGGCCTCAACTGGAGAGAGTCCTCTTTGTGGTTCTTCTGATCTTCTATCTGCTCACCCTGCTGGGAAACACAACCATCATTGCACTGTCCCGCCTGGACCCACAGCTTCATACTCCCATGTACTATTTCCTCTCTAATCTAAGCTTTCTGGACCTGTGTTACACGACCAGCATTGTTCCTCAGCTCCTGGTCCATCTCAGGAAGGCAGACAAGTCCATCTCCTTTGGCGGCTGTGTAGCTCAGCTGTTCATCTCTCTAGGTTTGGGATGCACAGAATGCATCCTCTTAGGGGTGATGGCATTTGACCGCTATGCAGCCGTCTGCAGGCCCCTGCACTACACGGTGATCATGCACCCTCGTCTCTGTGCCCTGATGGCTTCTGTATCATGGTTCTTTTCTTTTATGTACTCTGCATTGCAGACAGTGCTCATCTTTCTTATTCCACTTTGTGGGAGAAATAAAATAGATCACTTCATTTGTGAGCTCCCCCCACTGCTCAAGCTTGCCTGTGTTGACACCACTGTGTATGAGTCTGAGATCTTATTTTTCAGTATGATCTTTCTTTTCATACCTGTGGCATTAATCACATTCTCCTATGTTCGGATTGTCAGGGCAGTGTTAAGAATAAAGTCAGCTGCAGGACAGAGGAAGGTGTTTAGGACATGTGGGTCCCACCTCACAGTGGTCTCCCTGTTCTATGGCACGGCCATCTATGCTTACCTGCAGCCCAGCAAAAACCACTCCCAGGATCAGGGCAAGTTCATTTCTCTCTTCTACACCATCGTCACTCCCATGGCCAACCCCTTCATCTATACCCTGAGGAACAAGGAGGTGGCAGGAGCAATGAGGAAGGTGTTCTGTTGGGGCTATGACTCCCGATGATTGCAGGGAAGACCCTTTAAGAGAAGACTTTGAATTCCAGAGCCTTAAGGATTTTGATTCCTACATGTGTCATCCAACATTTGTCCTGATAACTCTCAAGGGAATTTCCTTAAAATTCGTTTATGCAAGTGAGTGTTCAAACTTTGTTTATGGACAGATTGCAACTTTGGAGATGGTGATTTACTGTTCCTAGAGCATTTGCACCATATTATTATTTTGAAAAATCCATAGGTTTTTCTAATTTCACCTACTTTGGGAACATTATTCCATATCTAATTGCAAAAAAATATTTACATACATAACATCAAAGCACAGCAAATTAAGAATATGAACCACTGAAATATTGTAAGATACTGTAGGAAATATTACCGTTTTAGTTTTTATCAATTGCTGGATGCATATCTTTTATTCTTGCATTGTGATCATGGCTCTATTAGAAGGTTCATAGATTGACTGTATCACAGCTTTTCCTAGGAGTAGGAGGGTAACTGTGGGAAGAACAAAGTTTCAGTCAACGAAAATCCTGCTAAAATTAATTCTGGTAAAGCCATTCAGAAGTCAGGCCCTAGAGTGATGTCATCATCATAGTGCTGTTATGTGACCTTCATGTCATGGAAAGGGGAGGGTATGATGCACACCTGCCGGTGACATTAAAAGAATCAGCTGGTGATACAGCAGTTGGTGTTTATGGGTAATTTTGTGCAACATTGGACAAGCACCAATGTGAGTTATATTTATTGGTTAATTTAAGTTTGTGAGCCAATCCATTAAAAATAATGCTTATAGAGATGGAATGGGAGAAGATATTTGCAAATGACTTATTCGATAAAAGGTTAGTATCCAAAATCTATAAAGAGCTTGTGTAACTCAACAGTCTAGAAGTAAATAATCAAATGAAGATGTGGGCAGAAGATACAAACAGATACTTTTCCAAAGACATCCAGATGGCAAACACACACTTGAAAAGATGCTCAGCATCACTCATCTTCAAGGAAATACAAGTCAAAACTATAGTGAGATATCAGCTTACTCCTGTTAGAATGGCTAAAAGGAGCAACTCAGGAACCCCTAGATGTTGACGAGGATATGGAAAATAGGAATCTTTTTGTACCGTTGGTGGGAACTCTAGAAAACAGCATGAGGGTTCCTCAAAAAATTAAAAAAAAACTACCCTATGACCCAGTGATTGTACAACTAGGTATTGGTCCAAAGGATACAAAATTGCTGATTCAAAAAGGCACCTGTAGACTGATGCTTCTAGTAGTTTTATCAACAAGAGACAGAGTATGGAGAGCCCCCAAATGCCCATCGACTGACGAATGGGTAAGGAAGATGTGGTAAATTGGGGTTCCTGGGCGGCTTACAGTTGAGTGTCTGACTGACTCAGCTCATGATCTCACGGTTCATGAATTTGAGCCCCTCGTTGGGCTCTGTGCTGAAAACTTGGAGCCTGGAGCCTGCTTCAGATTCTGTGTCTACCTCTCTCTCTGCCCCTCACTGTTCACATTTTATCTCTCTTTCTCTCTCAAACATAAATAAAAACATTATAAACAACAAAAAAAGCGATATATATACAATGGAATACTACTTGGTGATGAAACAATGAATTCTTGCCGTTTGCAGCAATGTGGATGGAACTAGAGTCTATTATGCTAAGTGAAATAAGTCAGGCAGGATAAGATAACTATCATATGATTTCACACATATGTGGAATTTAATAACCATGACAGATGAACATAGGGGAGGGGAAGGAAGAATAAGTTAAATACAGAGAGGGAGGGAAATCATTTGAGACTCTTAAATACAGAAAACAAACCTACGGTTGCTGGAACGGAGGTGGGGGAATGGGTTAAATAGATGACAGGCATTTATTAAGGTAGGCACTTGTTGGGATGAGCACTGGATATTATACGTAAGAGATGAATTACTAGTTTCTATTCCCGAAATCACTATTACACTGTATGTTAATTCCCTTGAATTTAAATACATACATTTTTAATATATAGTTTATTGTCACATTGGTTTCCATATAACACCCAGTGCTCTTCCCTACAAGTGACCTCCTCCAAGACCACCACCCCTCTTCCCCTTCCCCCTCCCCCCTTCAGCCCTTAGTTTGTTTTCAGTATTCAAGAGTCTCTCATGATTTGCCTCCTTCCCTCTCCCTGTTTTTACCCTTTCCCATCCCCTTGGTCCTCTGTTAGGTTTCTCCTGTTAGTGAATAAATACATTTTTAAAACAGAGAAAAAGAAAAAATGACTTTACAGGACATTATCATATCTGATCAGTATATGACCCAAATCCTATTTTATATTTTATGTGTTTTACCTATAGTAATGCAGCAATAGTTTGAGAGTAAAATATATTTAGATCTTCCCTTGATACCACTTCATAAATACTTAATCCAGACATGAACTGATCAGGTATTTGCCTCTCACTTCTGCCATATTATACATATGTGTGTGTGTTTCTGTGTGTGCATGTGTATGTGTGTATAGTGACATATACATATGAGATATGTGCTGTATTTCCCAGGAAATCCCATGATCTGTGAATGTCACTCAGATTCCTTGGTAGAAAATGTAAATAAATAAAAATATATAATAATTTTAAATATCTCAATTTGTCAAAGCTTTACAAAAAGCTATCTTATTATGAAATAGGTGTTATGCAACTATAAATTGTGAGTATTAGATATATACATCCCAGAACATTTGGATGTGATATTGTTGACCTTAGATCTTAACTCAGGCTCATTTTGCACATAAACGTGTTTCAGTGTATGGATCTGGGTTTTTGTGTATATTTATTGTCATGAACCGTGTATTTTCACATGAAGGTTGGAGCTTTGACAATGCCATTGTCATGAAAATGTTTATGTGTTTGGTAGATTTTCCCAACACTTAGCCCAGTGTAGCTAAATGCATTTGTGTCTTTGGACACATATCAATAGCAATCCCACTGTTTTCTCTCTGATGACTAATGGGATCCTCCTGGGTCTTGAGACCCTCAGCTACTCATGCTCATGACACGCGATCTTGGAACAGAGACAGCATTAGGCAGGCTGGCAATGTCAGCTTAGAGAAATCATCACGTGGTTCTGGTTCTGTGTATCCATAAGAGCATCACAGTATTCACACTTGAAATCAACACCTCGGATGTATATTGATGCCATGGCAATACTGGATGAACACCAGTGTGAAAACAGATTTGTAGATTGTTCATCCCTGATGATGACAAATTTCCCACTCTCCATTATATTCCCACTTATTCTGAAAGTTTTATCCAAATGGTCACTATAAAACCCTCAAATGAACATTCCTGGGTACAAAACCCCTCAAGATATCTGACACACAATAAATAGTCAACACATAAAAAAAAAGAAACCCTCAAGGTCTCATGAAGCAACACAGCATTCTGTTTTGGCTGAGTAACCACCTCTCTGCTCTTAAGGACACAGAACCCTGTGGTAAAGCAGATTTATTTCATTTAAGTGAATATTTGAATGGTATTTGAGTGTTTATATTACATGGGAGTAAGTTATAGATAAAAAAGATTTCTGGGATCCAGACAAAATTCAAAAAGAAATCACCTAAAAGACCAAACATAAGTTCAGAATTGTTTATAACATTTGTCTAATGTTAGAAATCTGCCTCCCCACGGTCTCCATGCTTCATCCCTCACAGGCGATGAGGTAATGTAAATAGCCACCAATATTAATTGAGCTATTGCCCTTTGAATTTTAACCAATCCCTCTAACATGGCTGCAGTGGTTGTCCCCAAGACGTGGCTAAACTATTTTATTCCATCTGTCATTAGCACCTGGGGCTCAGGACGGTCGTTATGCTCTAGAGGAATCAATGGATTCTTCCAAGGCTTTTTCCCTCTGAGGAACACAGGGTACATGCCATACTCAGGTAATGAGTGTTTGTAGAGACCCAGAGTGTCAGGGGACTCACAAGAAACACAAATCTCAACCAGCAGATTTACTACTCATTAGCAACTGTACAAAATAGCAAGGGCACGTGTTGTATCCAGTAGGACCCAGACCTATCCGACATACTTCATGGTCCCCCTCATGCAATGGACAACATTTTGTGTCTCCAGTGTGGGGCTCTTTTATGTGGTCCATGTCAGCACAGAGAAGTTATGGGGTTCCTCAGTTCACGTGTCCCTAGCTTAGTAGCCCTGATCTGGCCTGAGGACTGTTGTGTGTTTGCGTAATAGCAGTGTGTATAGTTGTAGGGTTATTGCACTCTGAGCAGAACCTATACATCCTGCTAACTAACTACTGGACCAGTCATCAGAGTGCAGTCACCCCTGTAAGACGCTCTTGTGTCTCCTAGTCTGCACATTTCACCGCTACTGGTTGCCAGAGTCCTGCTGTGACCTGTCTCATTGAGGAGGCAGGAGCAGGTCACTGATCCCTGGGAACCCCACCCTTTGCAGGTGACTTCGTTTTGGATGCCTGCTTTGTGACATAGGTGTGAATTTTCTTTCACCATTGTGGTGCTGTCCCATGTCTGAGACCTGGTTGAGCAAACTCTGGGAACCACTGTGTGTGGACACATGGTTTGTGGGGGAAGGGGGGCTGGGTGTAAATGCAGAAAAGAGAGGGTGAATGACTGGTTGTCAGAAGGGTCAGGGGAAGCAGTTCCTGAAAAAGTCCTAAGGACAGGTCCGTGGCTTCTGGGAAGGGACAATTCCTTCTTTCCCCCAGGTTGTTCTTGCTGTTTCGGAATTAAATTGACAGGAGACAGAGTAACAGGAGAAAACACCCTATTTTTTAGTATCTGATGGGATCCTGAACTGCTCAAAGCTCCATGGAACAAACTAGACCCCATTTTGATGTCATTAGAGAAACACACAAGGTAAACATTTAGAAATGCCATCTTTCCATCTTGTCATTGAAATTTTGGTCACGAGAGGACGGTGTTTATAGATGGGATAATGAAGTACACTTTCAAGTAGTAACTTTGTAGGGAGCTTTTTGCCTTTTTTTTTTTTTTTTGGTATTTTACTTCCTTTATTGGGCAGTAAGAAAGAATGGAGGAAGCGCCTTGTTCTTTAGAGGCGTTACTTAAATATTTTAGCATGTGTATTCAAAATCAAGCAAGGACATCAAACAATTCTTTGATAATAGCCAACAAAGACATTGTACAAACATGGTTTTAAAAATCGTTCTTTGAGAACCGTTTTGTTCTCTATTCAGCTTACAGGTGGCTAGGTTCCAATTCTGGTACGTTTCTTTAAAACATGTATTTGTTTTTGTTTTTATTTTTTATTTTTTATTTTGCACTTAATTTTTTTATTCTGACATGATACATGTAACATAAAATTTACATTTTGGCCATTTTTAAGTGTACAGTTCAGTGACATTAATTAGTCACTTTCTTGTGGAATTACTGCTACCACTAAGCTCCACGGTTTTCTTATATTTCCAACTAAAACTCTGTATCCATTAAATAATAACTTCTCATTCTCTCCTCCACCCAGCCCCTGCCAAGCATCACTCTGCTTTCTGTCTCTATAAATTTGGTTACTCTAGGTACTTCCTAGATTGCCTTTTTATTATTAGCTTATTTCACTTAGTACAACATCCTCAAGTTTCCTTCAGATAATATGTGCTGGATTCCCTTCCTTTTGATGGTTGAATAATATTCCATTGTATGTCAGATATTAACTACTTAACTTTTTTTTTAACTTATAGTTTATTGTCAAGTTGGTTTCCATATAATACGCAGTGCTTTTCCCCACAAGTGTCCTCCTCCGTGACCATCACCCCCCTTCCCTTTTCCCCATGCCCTTACAGCCCCCAATTTGTTTTTCAGTCTTCAAGGGTCACTCATGATTTACCTCCCTCCCTCTCCCTAACTCTTTTCCCCCCTCCCCTCCCCATGGTCCTCTGTTAGATTTCTCCTGTTAGACCTATGAGTGAAAACATATGGTAGCTTTCCTTCTCTGCCTGACTTATTTCGCTTAGCATGACACTCTCGAGGTCCATCCACTTTCCTACGAATGGCCAGACTATTCTTTCTCATTGTCATGTAGTATTCTATTGTACGTATAAACCACATCTTCTTTTTTTTTTTGCTTTTTTTAATTAATAGTTTATTGCCTAGTTGGTTTCCATATAACACTCAGTGCCCTTCACCACAAGTGCCCCTCTCCATGACCATCTCACCCCCATCCCCTTTCCTTCTCCCTCGTCAGCACTCAGTTTGTTTTCAGTATTCAAGAGTCTCTCATGATTTGTCTCCCTCCCTCTCCCCATCTTCCTTTTCCCCCCTCCCCTTCCCATGGTCCCCTGTTAGGTTTCTCCTGATAGACATATGAGTGCAAACATGTGGTATCTGTCCTTCTCCGCCTGACTTATTTCACTTAGCATGAAACCCTTGAGGTCCATCTACTTTGCTACAAATGGCCAGATTTCATTCTTTCTCATTGTCATGTAATAATCCATTGTGTATATATACCACATCTTCTTGATCCATTCGTCAGGTGATGGACATTTAGGCTCTTTCCATGATTTGGCTATTGTTGAAATGCCGCTATGAACATTGGGGTACATGTGCTCCTATGTATCAGCACTTCTATATCCTTGGGTAGATTTCCAGCAGTGCTATTTCTGGTTCATAGGGGAGTTCTCTAGATAGATTTTTGAGGAACTTCCACATTGTTATCCAGGGTGGCTGTACCAGTTTACATTGCCACCAACAGTGTAGGAGGGTGCCCATTTCTCCACATTCATGCCAGCATCTGTAGTCTCTTGATTTGTTCATTTTAGCCACTCTGACTGGCATCAGGTGGATTTGTATGGTTTTGATTTATATTTCCTTTTGATGAGTGGTTTTGAGTTTTATTCCCTTGATGATGAGTGACGCTGAGCATCATTTCATGTGTCTGTTGGTTATCTGGATGTCCTGTTTAGAGAAGTGTCTATTCATGTCTTCTGCCCATTTCTTCACTGGATTGTTCATTTTTTGGGTGTGGAGTTTGGTGAGTTCCTTGTAGATTTTGGATCCTAGCCATTTATCCAATATGTAACTTGCCACTATATTTTCCCATTCTGTCAGTTGCCTATTAGTTTTTTTTGACTGTTTCCTTTACTTTGCAGAAGACTTTTATCTTGATGAGGTCCCAATAGTTCATTTTTGCTCTTGATTCCTTTACCTTTGGGGATGTGTCGTGTAGGAAAGTGATGCAGCTGAGGTCTAGGAGGATGTTTCCTGTTTTCTACTCTAGGGTTTTGATGGTTTCCTGTCTCATATCCAGGTCCTTCAGCCATTTTTAGTTTTTTTTTTTTTTTGTGAATGGCGTAAAAAAGTGGTCTAGTTTCATTCTTTTGCAAGTTGCTCTCCAGTTCTCCCACGCCACCTGTTAAAGAGGTTGTCTTTTTTCCATTGGATCCTCTTTCCTGTTTTGTCAAAGATTAATTGGCCATACGTTTGTGGGTCCAGTTCTGGGTTCTGTATTCTATTCCATTGGTCTATGTGTCTGTTTTTGTGCCAATACCATACTATCCTGATGATCACAGTATTTATTTATTTTTCACTTTTTCAAGTTTTTATTAAATTCCAGAAGTTAATTTACAGTGTAATATTAGTTTCAGAAGTAGAATTCACTTACTCATCACTTACATCACCCACCGCTCATCACAACTGGTGCCTCTTTAATCCCCATACCATTTATTCCATCCCCACCTCCGGTAATCCTATTTGTACTCTATAGTGAGGAGTCTGTTTCCTGGTTTGCCTCTCTTTGTTTCCATGTTTATTTGTTTAGTTTCTCAAATTCCAAATGTGAGTGAAATCTTATTTGTTTTCTCTGACTGGTTTATTTCTCTTCACTTAATACACTCTAGCTTCATCCACATTGTTGCAAATGACAAGTTTTCATACTTTTTGATGGCTGAATAATATTCCATTGTTATGTACAATGTTATCTCCACTTCATAATTTGACTATTTTTGACAGCACATCTGTAAATTTTGGGATGCATTGTGCCCCTTTTTGTATCCTTTTGGTAAATACCTAGTAGTGCAATTGGTGGGTCATAAGGCAGTTCTATTTTAAACTTTTTGAAGAACCTCTGCAGCTTTCCACCAACAGTGCAAGAGGGTTCCTCTTTCTCCGCATTCTCACCAACCCCAATTGTTTCCTATGTCATTAATGTTAGGCATTCTGACTCATGTGAAAAGATATCTTGTACTTTTGATTTGTATTTCCCTGTTGATGAGTGATCTCAGGAATTTTTTCATGTGCCTGATAGACATTTGGCTATCTTCTTTGGAGAAGTGTTTATTCATGTCTCTTCCTCACTTTTTAAAATGTTTGTTTGTTTGTTTGAGAGAGAGAGAGGGAGAGAGAGAACACAGCGGGGGAGGAGCAGAGAGAGAGAGTGGGAGAGAGAGAGAATCACAAGTAGGCTCTGCACTGTCAGCACAGAGCCTGAAGGGGGCTCAAACTCACAAACTGTGAGATCATGACCTGGGCGAATGTCAGATGCTTAACTGAATGAACCACCCAGGCACAAACTTCTCCTGCTCATTTTTTAATAGGCTTTAAGTTAAATTTAGCAACTGAAAATAAAATGAAATAAAAACAACTCTCCCTCTTCTATATCTCTTCCTGATTCTCTCTGATTGCTCTCCCTCTTTTTCCCTCACCTCTATTCTCTCTGAAATGTGCATATATTTTTAGAGTACTTTACATTTTATTAAGCCCACCAAAAGACCTTTATTCCTATGACTAACGCAAATAAAAGGCCAATGAATTGATTTTTCTTATATTAAATATAAATTATTTACTTTTTGTGATATGTGCTATTAAATTGGTATTCACTATGTTAATGTCAATGAGTCCATCATTTATTCAAATTGTTATGGATAAAATCCCATGGCCCTGTCTTATATCAAGATAGAACTAACCCCTGCCACCTTTCGTTTCTGAAGATTTCTTTTAAAAATTGCTAAATACTTGGTCTTGACAGGAAACATGTGGTAAGAAAGGATGGACCAGAAAATGGAAGTTCCTTCACTGGGTTTATCCTGCTGGGTTTCTCTGACCAGCCTCAACTGGAGAGAGTTCTCTTTGTGGTTCTTCTGATCTATCTGCTCACCCTGCTGGGAAACACAACCATCATTGCATTGTCCCACCTGGACCCACACCTTTACAAGCCCATGTACTTTTTCCCTCTCCAGCCTGAGCTTTCTGGACCTTTGTTACACGATGAGCAGTGTTCCTCAGCTCCTGGTCCATCTCAGGGGGGCAGACAAGTCCATCTCTTTTGACAGCTGTGTAGCTCAGATGTTCGTCTCTCTAGGGTTGGGATGCACAGAATGTATCCTCCTAGGGGTGATGGCATTTGACCGCTATGCAGCCATCTGCAGGCCCCTGCACTATACAGTAATCATGCACCCTCGTCTCTGTGCCCTGATGGCTTCTGTGTCGTGGTTCATTGGTTTTATCCACTCAGCATTGCAGACAGTGCTAATCTTTCTTTTTCCACTTTGTGTCAGAAATAAAATCGACCTCTTCTTTTGTGATGTCCCCACACTGCTCAAGCTTACCAGTGTTGACACCGCTATATATGAGTCTGAGATTTTATTTTTCAGTATGATCTTTTTTTTTTTTCATATCCCTGACATTAATCATGTTCTATTATGGTTGGATTGTCAGGGCAGTGTTAAGACTAAAGTGCCTGCAGGACAAAGGAAAGCATTTAGGACATGTGGGTCCCACCTCACTGTGGCCTCCCTGTTCTATGTAACAGGCATCTTTGCTTATCTCCAGTCCAGCAACAACCACTCCCAGGACCAGGGCAAGTTCCTTTCTCTCTTCTACACCGTTGTCACCGACCCCCCCCCCTTCAACCCTTTCATATATACACTGAAGAACAAGGATGTGAGAGGTGCAATGAAGAAGGTGCTCTGTAGGGGCTATTTCTCCGGATGACTGGGGGGAAGACCCTGTGATGAAGACTTTGAATGTCAGAGGCCTTAAGATTTTGTGTCCTGCACGTGTCATCCAACACTTCTCCTAATGACTCTCAAAGGAATTTCCTTTCCTTGTTCTTTCATGCAAGTGAGAGTTGAAACTCTGAATTCATGGATTCATTGTAGCCTCCAGAGATGCTGATGGAGTGTTCCTAGCATCTGCCTCATATTATTATTTCAAAAAGCTCCACAGGCTTTTCTTATTTCATTCTCTTTGGGAGCACTATTCCATTTCTAATTGCAAACAACATTTACACACATATGCCATGAAAGCACAGCAAAATAAGAAATCAAAGCACTTGAACATTGTAAGAAATATTAACATTTTAGCATTGTTTATCAATTGCTTGAGGGGTATTTCTTATTCTTGCATTTTGATCATGGCTCTGTTAGAAGATTCATAGGTTGATTGTATCAGAGCTTATTCACAGAATTAGTGTGTAGCTGGGAAAGACAAACGTTTGTCTCAGAGAAACTTTGGTAACATCAATCCTGACTAAGCTCTTCAGATATCAGTTTCCAGTGTGATCTCACCAGTGTGACAGTACTTTTATGTAACCTTCATGTCACAGAGGGGGAAGGCATGATGTATACCTGCCGGCGACATTGGGAACATGAGCTGGTAACACGCCAGATGGTGCCCACGTGTAATTTTGTGCAAAGTCAGAGAAACACCAATGTGAGGTTATTTTAGGTCTTGGGCATCCCATTTGTTAGAAAGTACTTTTGAGGACATTATCATGTCTGAGCAGTACATGACCCCGGTACTATTTTATATTCTACATGACATACCTAGTGTAACACAGCAAAAGTTGTGAAGGGTAGTATACTTAGATCCTCTCTTCATAGCCCTTTATGAATTCTTTGAACCATGCATGAAGTGATCAAGGGTTTTGTAGCTCACATGGGCCAAAGACCTCATATATTTAAATGAAGGGACAGATTATAAAAATTTGAGAAATGAGCTCTATTTCAAAGGAAATCCTATGTTCTGTGGGGCTTATGTAAATTCACCAGGAGGAAATTTAGATAATAAGTGATGTAGTTAATTATTAAATTTGTCCATGTTTCTAACCTTTACATACTGCTGTCTCGTTATGAAATAACTGTCATTCAATTCTGAATTATGAGTTATAAGCATAAACATCTCATAACAGATGAATATGACATTGTTGCCCTTATACCTTAACTAAGTTCACTTTGCACATAAATATATTTCGGTCTCTGGATCTGGATTTTTGTATTTATTTATTGTCACAAACAGTGTGTTTTCCCATAGAGATTGAAGCTTTGACAATTCCATTGTTACAGAAATGTTTATGACATTTGGAAAGTTTTCCCAACGTGTAACTTGGTGCAGGTAAATGTACTTGTGTCTTTGACTGGATACATATCCCTAGCAATCACATTGTTCCCTCTCCTGATGGCTAATGGGCATTCTCCTGGGTCTTGAGCCCCCTGAGCTGCTCATGCTCACGACAAATGATCTTGGAAAAGAGACAGCATTAGGCAGGCTGGAAATGTCAGCTCGGGGAGATTATCCCATGGTCATGGTTCTGTCTGTATTCCTAACAGCATCACAGTATTCAAATTTGAAATCAACACTTGGGATATATTTTGTGGCCATGGTAATGCTGAATGAACACCAGCATAGAAAGAGTTTTGTCATACTGCCCATTCCTGCTGCTGACAAATTTCCCACTCTCCATTATGTTTCAACCACATCCTGACAGTTATACCAAAGGGTCACCTTAAAATCTCTCAAATGATTTGTTCATTTTAGGGACTCTGGCCGGTGTGAGGTGATATCTCAGTGTGGTTTTGATTCGAATTTCCCTGATGATGAGTGACACTGAGCATCGTTTCATGTGCCTGTAGGCCATCTGGATGTCCTCTTTGGAGAAGTGTCTATTCAGGTCTTCTGCCCATTTCTTCACTGGATCATTCATTTTTCGTGTCTGGAGTTTAGTGAACTCCTTTTATATTTTGGATACTAGCCCTTTATCTGATATGCGATTTGCCACTATCTTTTCCCATTCTGTCAGTTGCCTATTAGTTTTTTTTTATTGTTTCCTTAGCCTTGCAGAAGCTTTATATCTTGATGAGGTTTCAGTAGTTCATTTTTGTTCTTGATTCCCTTGCCTCTGGGGATGTGTCGAGGAAGAAATTGCTGCAACTGAGGTAAGTAGGCTATTTCCTGCTTTTTCCTCAAGGGTTTTTATGGTTTCCTGTCTCACATTCAGATCCTTTATCCATTTTGAGTTTATTTTTGTGAATGGTGTCAGGAAGTGGACTAATTTCATTCTTCTACATGTTGCTGTCCAGCTCTCCCAACACCACCTGTTGAAGAGGCTGTCTTTTTTTCCATTGGACACTCATTCCTGCTTTGTCAAAGATTAATTGGCCATATACTTGTGGATCCAGTTCAGGGTTCTTTATTCCATTCCATTGGCTGTCGAGGGTGTGGAGAGACGAGCACTCTCCTACGCTGTTGGTGGGAATGTAAACTGCTTCAGACGCTCTGGAAAACAGTGTGGAGGCTCCTCAAAAAACTATCAGTAGAACTCCCCTATGACCCAGCAATAGCACTGCTAGGGATTTACCCAAGGGTTACAGAAGTGCTGATGTATATGGGCACATGTATCCCAATATTCATAGCGGCACGTTCTACAATAGCCATATCATGGAAAAATCGTAAATGTCCATCAACTGATGAATGGATCAAGATGTGGTATATACATATACAATGGTGTATTAAACGGCAATGAAAAAGAATGAAATCCAGCCATTTGTAGGAAAGAGGATGGACCTTGAGGGTGTCATGCTAAGTGAAATAAGTCAGGCAGAGAAGGACAGATACCAATGTTTGCATTCATAGGTCTAACAGGAGAGACCTGGCAGGGGACCATGGGGAGAGGAAGGGGGAAAGAGAGTGGGGTAGAGTGAGGGACACAGATCAAGGGAGACAACTGAACACTGAAAATGAACCATGTACTGAGGGGGAAGGGGGAAGGACTGGTGATGGTCATGGAAACCAATTTGACAATAAACTATTTAAAAAAATAAAAGCATGAATACATACATACAATAAGAAAACTTGTGGTAGAGAAAAGAAAATGATCCAAGAAAAGTTAAGGGCTGGATTTAAATTATTAAATAAAAATGAAGTAATTTTGATGAGGTTAAAAAAAATAGAATCTCTCAAATGAGGGCACCCGTGTGGCTCAGTTGGTTAAGCGTCTGGCTTCGGCCCAGGTCATGATCTCCTGGTTTGTGGGTTTGAGCCCCGTGTCAGGCTCTGTGCTGACAGCTAGCTCAGAACCTGGAGCCAGCTTCAGATTCTTTATCTTCCTCTCTCTCTGACTCTCCCCTGCTTAAACTCTCTCTCTCACTCTCTCTCGCTCTCTCTCTCTTAAAAATAAATTTAAAAACATAAAAATTTTTTTAAATCTCTCAAGTAAACTTTCCTTTGTGCTGAAACCCTCAAGGTCTCTTGAAACCACACAATCTTATGTTCTGGCTAAGCAACTACTTCTCTGTGATGAAGGACACAGGGAACCCTGCGGAAACAGATTTGTTTCTCCTAAGTGAGTGTTTGATGGCATTTGGATACTTATGTTGCGTAGGGATAAATTCTGGATAGTAAAAATCTGTAGGATTCATTAAAAAGAAACCACCTAAGAGATCAAACAGTATTGTTCTATAACATTTTTTTAATGTTGGAATGTGTCTCCCTAATGGTCTCCATGCATTGTGCATAACACGCTAGTTGGGTTGTGTAAACTGCCACCAATAATGTTTGGACTGTTTCCTTTGAATTTTCACAATGTCTGTGGAATGGCTGCAGGGGTTGTCTTCTGCCCACTTATTGCCTGGATTATTTATTTTCTGGGTACTGAGTTTGATATGTTTTTTATGGATTTTGGATACTAACCCTTTGCTGATATGTCATTTGCAAATATCTTCTCCCATTCTGTTGGCTGCCCTTTATTTTGCTAATTGTTTCCTTTGTTGTGAAGAGACATTTCATCTTGATTAAGTCCCAATAGTTGTTTGTTTGTTTGTTTCCCTTGCATCCAGAGACATGTCTAGTAAGAAGATGCTACAGCCGAATTCAATGAGGTGGTTGCGTGTGTTACTCTGTAGGATTTTGGGTTTCCTGTCTCACATTTAGGTCTTTCATCCATTTTGAGTTTATTTTTGTGTAAGGTGTAAGAAAGTGGTCAGTTTCATTCTTCTGCATGTGGTTGTCCAAGTCTCCCAGCACCATTTGCTAAAGAGACTGTCTTTTTTCCTTTGGATATTTTTTCCTGCTTTGTTAAAGATGAGTTGACCATATAGTTGTGGGTACATTTCTGGGTTCTATTTTGTTCCATGGATCTGTGTGTCTGTTTTCATGCCAGTACCATACTGTCTTGATGGTTACAACTTTGTGATATGGTTTGAAGTCTGCAATCATGGTTCCTCCCGCTTTGTTTTTCTTTTTCAGGACTGCTTTGGCTATTTGGGGTCTTTAATGGTTCCAGACAAATTTTAGGATGATTTGTTCTAGTTCTGTGAAAAATGTTGGTGGTATTTTGATAAAGACTGCAGTAAACAGGTAGGTTACTTTTGGTAATATAGACATTCAACAATGTTTGTTCTTCTAATCCATGAGCATGGAACAGTGCTCCATTTATTTGTGTGTCTTTGATTACTTTCTATATGTTCTATGGTTTTCAGGGTACCAATGTTTACTTCTCGAGTTAGGTTTATTCTTTTTTTTATTGTTTTTTAATTTTTTTCCGTAATATTTTATTGTCAAATTGTTTTCCATACAACACCCAGTGCTCTTCCCCATAAGTGCCTTCCACCATCACCACCACCTCTTTTCCCCCCTCCCCCTTCCCCCTCAACTCTCAGTTCATTTTCAGCATTCAATAGTCTCTCAAGTCCTGCATCCCTCTCTCTCCCCAACTCTCTCTCCCTCCTCCACTCCCTTAAATATCTCATGGCTTTTCGTTCTGTGAATGGAATTCATGCCTTGATTTCTCTTTCTGCCACTTCATTATTGATTTAACCTGTTTTTGTACATTGATTTTTATATCCTGAGACTTTGCTGAACCAATGTATTAGTTCCAGCAATGTTTTGGTGGAATCTTTTGGATTTTCTACATGTATCATATTGTCTGCAAATAGTGAAAGTTTGACTTCTTCCTTGCCAATTTGTAGGCCTTCTATTTCTTTTTGTTATCTGATTGTTGAGTCTGGGTCTTCCAGTACTATGTTAATAATAGTGATGGTAATGGACTTCCCTATCGTGTTCCTGACTGTAGGTGAAAGGCTCTCAGTGTTTCCCCATTGAGGATGAGATAAGCTGTGGGTCTTTCATATGTGGCCTTATGGTGTTCCAGTATGTTCCATGTATCCCTACATTGTTGAGTGTTTTTTCTAATTTATAGTTTATTGTAATGTTGGTTTTCATATAATACCCAGTGCTCTTCCCCATAAGTGCCCTCCTCCATGAACATCACCCCCAGTTCCCTTTCCCTCTCCCTCTTCAGCCCTCTGTTTTCAGTATTCAAGAGTCTCTGTTGAGTGCTTTTATCAAGAATGGCTGCTGTCACTGCTCAATATGGAATAATTAAACAAGATACTTGCTTTGTAGTCTGGCACTATGATACTGTACTAGTAATTACTTTAATCCATGCTGAGTTTTATGAAATTTGACAATTGTCCTTTTATTGTTTTCTCTGTCATTTTCCTTCTATTTTGACTTTTAGTGAGTATTCTCTGTTCTGTTTAACTCAGATCTCTGTATATATCTCCTGTCTCTTTTAGCTTTTTTTATTGTCCTTCTAGCTTTGTCTTCTATTTCTTTCTCTTTCATTGAAGGCTTTTCCTTTTCACTTTCCCCACTATGACTTTTTGTCTGTTTATATACGGGTTACCACAGACATCCCAATGCAGGGCAGCAGTGCAGCAGCTATTGTGTGTTGACTGTTCCCGCTACTTCCTTCAGATGGAGGATAATAGGAAGAGGATCAGAGAGCTGGGACAATTCAGAGACCATAAATTGCATGTTGGAGAATGCACTGAGTTAGTGATAAATTTGAGCTTTCTGGTGAAAAACTATACTGACGATTCCTGCTTGACAGAAAAGATGGTGTTAGGACCCTGCTGGTGAAGGCTTTCTGCTCCTTTCTTTTTCTATTATGTTGCTTTTTTGTAAAATCATATTTTGACTGATATTTCTTTTAGTCTACCTGTCTCATTCCTTACAATTTCCTAAGAATGAATCTTTCTTTTCCCTAAACAGCTTTTCAATGTGATTTTATTTGCCTCTTTTATCCTTTATTTACTTTTTTATAAATGTTTTATTTATTTATTTTTTATAATAGTTTATTGTCAAATTAGTTTCCATATAACACCCAGTGCTCCTCCCCACAAGTGCCCCCCACCATGACCATCCCCCCTCCCCCTGTCCCCCTCTCCTTTCAGTCCATGGTTCGTCTCCATTATTCAGTAGTCTCCCTTGATCTGTGTCCCTCTCTCTTCCCCACTCTCTTTCCCCCTTCCTCTCCCCATGTTCCCCTGCCAGGTCTCTCCTGTTAGACCTATGAATGCAAACATATGGTATCTGTCCTTCTCTGCCTGACTTATTTCGCTTAGCATGACACCCTCAAGGTCCATCCACTTTCCTACAAATGGCCATACGTCATTCTTTCTCATTGCTGTATAGTACTCCATTGTATATATATATACCACATCTTATTGATCCATTCATCAGTTGATGGACATTTACGATTTTTCCATGATATGGCTATTGTAGAATGTGCCTCTATGAACATTGGGGTACATGTGCTCCTATGCCTCAGCACTTCTTTATCCCTTGGGTAAATCCCTAGCAGTGCTATTGCTGGGTCATAGGGGAGTTCTATCGATAGTTTTTTGAGGAGTCTCCACACTGTTCTCCAGAGCGTCTGCAGCAGTTTACATTCCCACCAACAGTGTAGGAGGGTGCCTGTCTCTCCACACCCTCGCCAGCATCTATAGTCTTTTGATTTGTTCATTTTAGCGACTCTGACCGGTGTGAAGTGGTATCTCAGTGTGGTTTTAATTTGAATTTCCCTGATGATGACTGACACTGAGCATCGTTTCATGTGCCTATTGGCCATCTGGATGTCCTTTTTGGAGAAGTGTCTATTCAGGTCTTCTGCCCATTTCTTCACTGGATCATTCATTTTTCGTGTATGTAGTTTAGTGAGCTCCTTGTATATTTTGGATACTAACCCTTTATCTGATATGCCATTTGCCACTATCTTTTCCCATTCTGTTGGTTGCCTATTAGTTTTTTAATTGTTTTCTTAGCCTTGCAGAAGCTTTTTATCTTGATGAGGTCCCAGTAGTTCATTTTTGTTCTTGATTCCCTTGTCTCTGCGGATGTGTCGAGGAAGAAATTGCTGCGTTTGAGGTCTAGGAATAGTTTATTGTCAAATTGGTTTCCATATAACACCCAGTGTTTCTCCCCACAAGTGCCCCCCACCATGACCATCACTCATTTCCCCCCTCCCCCACCCTCTTCAGCTCTCGGTTCTTTTTCAGTATTCAATAGTCTCTCATGATTTGTGTCCCTCTCTCTCCCCAACTTGTTTTCCCTGTTCCCCTCCCTATGGTCCTCTGTTAGGTTTCTCCTGTTAGACTTATGAATGCAC
>PJEM01011073.1:0-17070 GCA_004023845.1 Helogale parvula
AGGATAATCTCCCTTAAGTCAAATGATCAGAGGCTTTGATCACATATTCTACTTTTTTTTTTTTTTTTTTTTTTTTTTTTTGCAACGCCTAGATTAGTACTTAGCTTGGCTAGGCTTCAGTCCTGGTCACTAAGCCAACACCAAAAAGCACCACAGGCGTCAGGACTTTGCAATGGTGGATATGTATCTGCTCTTGATCTCCGACTATACAGAACATGCTCTGGACTGCCCACCTCCCTGCTATGCATACCATAGTTTGAGCTATTGCTGCGGATGGTTACATATGGTCAAGACCATTCTGACCTTGCTGCCTGTTGAGCATAGCAGACCTATTATGCCTCAGTTGAATGCAGCCACCTGGTCCCTGCTCAACTTGATCGACACCAAAGAATCTAGTCCCAAAGCAGCAGGTCTTAGCTCTGACCCACAAAGGAAAGCCCCCACTGGGCTTTTTGATGTGTTAGTACCTCACTAACTCACTGTACCTCTAGTGAATGACTGGACTTTCTGGGGAAACATGGTCAAATGGTAGCTTCCCCAGTCATACTATCCATGCGGTCTTGACCCCTTAAAGCAACCATCCTTTCCCCCTTATAGACCACTGTGTCCAAGGTTCAAGGAACCATCCTAGCAGAATGTTATAATAGCTTTAGGCACTCTTGCTGAGATGTTAACTTGAGTGAAACGAAGCTACTCCTGACTAATAACCTTCCTCTATACAGCCTGTATGTATTCTGACCTTCTCAGAAACATGTCAGTTCCTATTAGGTGTTAGTCTCAAGTGTAGGAACTGGTTAACATTCTCCTGGTAGACATCACTGTCCATTCCATGTTATAACCTAACTGTTAACTGGTGTCCCTACCTGACTTTAGTTAATCCAGAGTGTTCACATAAAGCTATTATGGTTAGCTGTCTGGGCTATTTGCTGTATCCTAGATGTTCACAAAGGCCCCCTTTTGAGACCATTTCTAGTTCTCATTAGAATGGGTTCTCAATGACCCATATTTCTTACATGATCACCTGAACTTCAACAGTCTATGAACTTTGTTCTCTATATAAACTCAGGTAAGACCTTCTGTCTTAAAGCAGTTACTTAGTTGCCAAAGTCAAGTTTAAGTACCTGTCCTTCATGGAGGTCAAGTAACTACACTACTTCTACATGATGTAAAGATGCAAAGGGACTTTATGCTATGCATGTCTATTTTTTTTTTTTTTGAGACTGCATGAGTTAGGGAGAGGCAGAGAGGGAGACTTAGAATCCGAAGCAGGTTCCAGGCTCTGAGCTGTTGGCACAGAGCCTGATGTGGGGCTTGAACTCCTGAACCATGAGATCATGACTTGAGCCAAAGTCAGTGTTCTACTGACTGAGCCCCCCAGGTGCCCCATATCTGCTTAATCAAAATCCAACTCTTAGAAGTTAAAAGTTGACTGAGGGATGTTAAGGGCTAGAAATCTAGTACAACAACCTTTTCTCTATTGGATCAGAACCATACAACTGGTCTACTAAATCAGAATAGTTAAACTACAGGACAAGGCAAGAACTCCCTAAAAGCCCAGTCCTCTGGTACATGAAGTATCCACGAAAGCTGAGTCTAGCTTAAAGGAAGAAATGTTAAGGCAGGTTACTGAAATCTGAAGGGAAGAATTCCAAAAGTTGGTAACTGGAAACAGCAAAGGAGTGAAAACGGTCCAACTCCTTGATCACTTTCAGTATATCTTCCTTTAACCCCATCTAGGGTAGAACATGTTAAAATGGGATCAGAAAATGACTGAGGTCAGGGTATTCAGGTATAAACCAGACTCTTCAAGCTTCCAGACCTATAGCTTACCATGTCTTTAACAACTGAGACTCTGCCTAGATGATCCCAGGATACCAGCTCCACGAGTTAGAAATCCAGAGCTCTGATAAGGTCTGTTTTAATGTTTCAAGAAAAAAACAGGTTTATGGATCCAGTGAACTTGGTTTGTAGGCCAAAGCTCTCAAAGGGTCTATGATCCCTGTCTCAGCTTGATCTATTTGCAGGGAAAAGCTTATGGACTAGGTATTCCATGTGAGAGGGAAATATGAGTACATAGAGCCAAATATGGTGGCACAGCATGTTGCTTTAGAAGGTCTTTGCCACGGGATGCCCTGGAACAGAGCCTGACAAGTACCATCAGTAAAACATGAGCATCAGTATTGTCCTCCTTCATGGACTAACATAACTGGGCTTAATTACATTACAAATGTCTAGCATGGACATTTGTCACGTTTCATCCTATTGACAACTTCCAATTGCTTGCTGTATTGAATAGTATGGATGCATTCTCAAGGCCAGTTGCTCACTTGTGACCTCTGGGGAGCTTAAACCTTGATGGGCCCAAGAGGACTTAAGTGTAATTCTTGCACCAAACTTAAACTGCTTGACCTAACCTATGGCTCCTCCTCTAGTTGATCTGTTTTCCCTTTGCAGGCAGAGGGTTCTGGAACAGGATCTCTAGAGATTACGGATACCAAACTTGAATTGAACTTACCGTTGAAGAAACAGGTCTTGGCTCAACTTCTATGTCAGATTTCAAATCTGTCAGGCTATAGATGGTTTATGGGTATGCCAAACAGCACTAAGGTCCATCCTGATCCAACTGGTAGAACAAGAGGACTCAGACTAGCTTTCTTAACTGAACATGGAATATGATATGCTTCCTACTGAAAGCACTGATCCTTTTCCCAAAATCTCTTAATGGCCTATTGTAGGATCGTTCTTCCTACTCCTGTGCCTGATAATGCCCACCCATTCCATTCCATTCCATGGGAAGTGGGTACTGACTCCTCTGGGTTCATGGAGTTCATAGGGACCTCTTAAGATATATAAGCCTACGAACTGCTGAGTGTTGATACATAGGGCTGGCTGTGACCAAAAAGTGGTTTCAACCATGAAGTAATCCATTAAAGGAGGTCAGAAAAGTCTTCCCCATGGGACCTGAAAAGTTGCCACATGCCTGATTCCGGTAATCTGGAATACCATTGTACTCTGACTGTCCCCGGGAGCAAACTGATGCACCAAATTCAGAAACAAGAGCTGGATCATCAAAAGGCTGAGTTTAGCCATGAATCCAAGATCAGTTACTGGATGTCAGAATGGAAGAAACCAGAAAGGTAGTAGACATGTAGAAGACCAACTAAAGGCCTGACTCTTGAGATCCTACTGGTTCTTGAGTCTTGGGAGCCAGCTGACTGGCTCAGACTCTGTTGTCAACACATTGACAAGTGTAGATTTGACCTGCTCTCACCATTGATACTTCTGTGGCTAGTCTACTTGTGCACTCACTCCTAACAAAATCTTGATCTAAGTCCTAAAGCCAGGAACTATCATATGTACACTGCTCCTTATGAAGAGAATTGCTAACAAGTCATTAAAGGATTAATAGTATGGCAAGATAGTTTAGCAAACTGCAAAGTCCCTTTGCTACTGGCCTCCTGTCATGTCTTCTCTGAAGACTTAATTTTAAACTCCTGGGCCATAATCTTGAACACATGATCTCTTTGATATCTTGCTAATAGAATTTAAACTTCTGTATATTAAAGGTAGCAATAGCTGCAAAACTCAAGCTGTAGATCATAAGGATAGGCATAATCCAGTGACCATGCAGTCAAGAGTAGTGACAAACTCATCAGTATTGAGCCTCCCAGGGAATTCATCAAGCTTAAGTTCAATCAAATCTTAGGCAATATGAAGATGAGTGCCATTAACTTCATGTTTAAAGGGAAATGTAGAAGTGTTACCTGTGCACTCAGCTTGGCCCTTTCAGACCTCAATGGTGGTATGTTACCAAATCATTGAGAGAGTGCGGTAACTATAAACCATATTCTGGCCCATTTTAATCTCTTCTAAAGTGTGTAAAACAATCTGCATTGCGGTAATAAGACTGGTCCTACTGAACAAGCCCATGGTGTTTAGACTTACCGAAAATGCAGAATAAAACTCTTCAATGGTGATGACATGTGTGCTTGATAGTGGTGGGGGGAACTAAATGAAACAAGCAAACATTGCATGATTGCAATGGAATTGGAATTACTGAAGCTACTTGTCAATTCTGTGCGTTTAATTCTAGGATTTGGACTAGATGTAGGCTGACTGATGGTAGTACTATCCTAAACTGACACTAATAACCCTAAAGACACAAGGCATGAATGACCTTCTCACAGGTCAGATTTCAGAAAAGCTCCTTGCTGTAGATAGCCGTCAGTTGTGAGGCCAAACCATCAACAGTCACCTGTCTATAGTTAAGGCTTATCAGCTGTAGAATCTTCTCCCTGGAGGGAAAGAATTTAATTGCTATCTCCCTTTTTGTCCTGTGTTGTTTAACCTTCACTCCCAGAATACCTATACTCCAAATTACTACTTGTGAATTGTGGCTATTATTCAATCTTTACGTAGTGGTTAAGGTGTGGAGAATCCCTGGAACAGAGTCCTGAGCAAGTTCTTATGCTCTCTATAATGCTCTACTCACTAACTAGGTCTAAGCTTATAATAGCTCTTCTTGGCTGGAAGACTTTTTTGTGCAGCAGACTGGAGGAAATGGAGATTATAACTCCACTGTAATCTAGAAATCATTTGATAGTGTGTCTGGGGTAAGACTTGGGTGTTCTGATCTCCCTAAAAACCCACTGAAAGTAGGAGTATACTGCTTAAGTGTGCACACTATATTTCTAGTATGTACTTGTTACTAGTCTTGATAAGCTAGGGTGGGCATAAAGGGATTTCATGAGCTTGCCATAAAAATGGTGAGCAAGTGTCCCAGTTTCCCTGAGAACAAGGCACTTTCATTGCTAAGTGAGCATCTCTGGCAAACCAAAACTAGTTGGGCACCCCATATAAACTATAGATGAGGCATGTTGCCTGAAGACAGAACATTTGCTTACATGTGTTTACAATTTGACCTGTACAAGTGAGCTGTTAGCATTCCTCCAAGACCTATAGCACAAATGACCAAATGTTGGCACTGCCAGCAAGAATTTTTCCTTGTCATCCTTGGTTAATTAGCAAGTGTTTTGGACTAATTCTTGGTATCAAACATCTTACTGAGCCCCTCCAGATGCTGATTCATACCTGGGGCTAGTATAAATGGATGGGGGAAGTCTTTAAGCATAGCTCCTATATATTGAGGAATGGGATAGAATGTACAAGTGTCCAAAGTGTCCAGGGCCAGGACTACTTCAGGGGTCTAAGGCAGGACAAGGAGCTCCTTAGCAGAGCTGAAAATCCAAAGTAAAAGGCCATAAAAAAAATCCAAGGCCATAAGGAAAGAACAGATGACTTATTGGGGTGTCAGAACTTTTGAGGATTTGGATGATAGAGAAGTATGAACAAGTGGCTAGCTACTCAACTGGCTTACTGGAATTGGTGTAAAGTTTGCATGGTCTAGCGGCGTTTGTAGACTTGTTTATCTAGTTTAAGATTGAAGGATCAAGACGGTTAGGAATGGCACACTCAGTGTGCCAGTTTCAAATGTACCTAGAGGAATGTAAGCTTCTTAGGTGCTTTAGGCTCCCTCTTTGCACACAAAAAAAGTTTCTGCCATCCAAAGTTAGCTCCCCCCCCCCTCCATGGGAATAGAAAAGTGGCAAAGGAACCTGAAAGGTTTAGTGAAACACATTGTAGGCAAGAATCCACCTGAAGATTCCTAACCTAAAGATTATAGACAATTACTTCCTGTATCTACCCCCATTGCAAGGTGTCCTGCCTGGGTACAACATGTAGTCAGTTTGAACTGTGGAAGGAGGCATATCTGGCAAGGTAAATCAAGGGCTTAGTACTTAAATATGAAGGCAGTCAGAATTTGAATGATGGAAATGGTCAGGATAGGTTTCCCTTCTTGAATAGGGTAGTTGGTTCTGGTCTCAATTCTAGAAGTGGTTGCTATTATGGTTCCCACAGCACTTGTACTAAAACATGATAGTTGTCTAACTTCAATTATTCCAAGAGGTCTGTAGGCACTATATTAATCATGGTTGATTGACCTGTGTTGGCAAGACCAGTATTATACTTGAGATAGTCTGGGTAGAATTATGCTCTGGGATTGAAAAATGGAATAGAAATCTAGTAGACATTTACTCAAACTAGGCTCAGCTAATCCAAGAAAAGACTCTTAAAACTTTTAAATGAGTCAAACAGACTGAAGCATAAGATAGTCCTACCATCTGATCATCTACAAAACCTTCTGCCCAAAGGCAATGAAGAATCTGTTCAAGAATACTAGTTCTGTGTGGCTTCTATGTTCACAGGTTTCTACTCTCCTAATCCTATTTTGGGGATAAGAAACTCCATGCAGAGCTCTCCTTCAAAGATGATTTTGAATTGCTCTAGGGGATTATCCCAAAATTCCTCCCAAGTTCTCACCTGTATGTCTAGCCTAATGTAATCTCCACTGTGGAGGGTAGAGAACCTGGTTTTTGGAGCCTATACCCACTATGGGAATTTGGCTCAGTACCACTTGGGTAATACTCAGATCACTGCTCCTACAACAATGCATCTGGGTAGTGAGGCAATGATGTGTGTGAAGTGGTCTTATCAGTCCAGTGTTGGAAGTCCCTGCTGCCTCTAGCTAAACATCCTATTACTAGGAAGTCCGATGTCAAGGTGAAATAACTCAAGTGGCATTCAAACTCAGTTGGGCTCTCCCTGATGGGAACCAGGAACCTCATCAAAGCTGGACTACTGCTGGGGATCAGCTGTAGAAGCAGTGGGTCAAAATAAGTCCAAAGTGAGGCTGACATTAAAAGGAAAAACAGTTGGCTATGCGATTCAGAATGGAAGCATTTCAGGCCCTACAGAGGCAGAAGCAAAAATCAAAAACCAGCAGACTAGGAACTTAATTCCAGTGGTGATACTGTTGGCAAAGATGTTGAAAGGTTCATATCCAAGATCTGGAATGATACTTAGAATATATCTTCAAGGTGTAAAGTTCTACATATATATTATATACACATAGCATATTGAGCTAGTTTAATCATTCTTCATGCCTTCTATCTCCTATTTCTCCATCTTTCAAGGAAGTCAATTTTCTAGAATTCTCCCTTCAAAACCTAAGGCAGAGTCAGACTTGACTTAAAACCCACTAAAATACATCTAAAAATCCTTTCATTCCTTGTCACAGCTTAATGCTTCCAGTTTTTTCCCCTCAACTTTTACTATATTAGTACTTAGCCAAAACATTCCAAGTGCTAATATATGCTACTTGTGTTAGTTCATATTCTCTACCACTGCAAGGCAGATATCTAAATAAAACAAAGCCTGTGGCTAGGAAATGTTGTCATTCTGGTACCTGAAACCTGATTTGACTTGGATTTTTCATACTTAATCATATTCCTTTCTCACATCAGCTCGTATGTTGACTCCTCTTGTGTCATTTCACATTCCCTCTGCCTCCTCTCTGTTCCAGCTATGGTTGCTGGTATAACCTGAGAGCACCTTAACTTACTCTCCTACTGGCTACTTCCTAATTTCTGCCTCAAAGCTTTTCTCTAACTTAGAGATACAGGGTGTTCAGAATCCACTGGGTATTCATGCCAAGCAACCTGGTAGTATGGGGTAGATAGCATTTGGAGGCAATCATTTGACAGATTGGAGCTGGGAGCCAATGGATAAATGCATCCCTCTAATCTTCTCCTGAGTCCTGGGATGGATTTCATAAGTCTTCTTGAGTAATTCTGTTGGAGAAGCAATTGGTTGTTGGTATTAGTGGTAAACTTAATGCGCAACTTTCTATTGGCCTCCCTTTGACTTCACTCTCCAATCACTCCTATGATTATATCCCCAAGTAAACTACTGGCACATAAGCTTTTGATAACTTTCCTGAATCTAAAGATTTTGACTTTCTCTCCAGTCATCTTGTCCTACTTGTTTTGAAGACTTTACTTCCTTACTCTGAGGTTACTTTCCATTTTTCATGCTCCTACATAATCCTGTATCCACCTTAATAGCTTTCAAGTAGAACTTCAGGGATCCAACTCCAAAGAAGTGGCATGAGAAAGGTAGAGAGTAAAGGGGTAAAATTATATCCATGGAATAGCCCTGTGATGGGGGAGTGTGATGTCTTACATTTCAGGATTAGGTGCCACTTAATAGCATCAGACTCAAGTGCCATTATGGAGCCAGCATGCCACATTGGGCTTCTCAGTTCAAAATACTTCTAATCAAGTTAGGGAGGAAGAAGGGACAGGAGTTACATACCTTCAATGGAATGACCCCCCGAATTGTATACATCTCTTCAATCTTATTAATCAGTGTCTAATCATGTAGACATAGCTTTTCCACATCTTTCTTGCATCTAGCTATTTCTAGCTGCATGTCCCTGTGCCTAGGAACAACTTATTACCATAGAGGGGATAACTGGCTGTTTCCATTAGCCCGACCAGGACTTCAAGAACGTCTTGCCTTTGAGGGGATAGGGTTTTAGTCTCTTTAAACTCCTCTACTGATGTAGGATTCCACCTGAGCTGCACAGAGTGAAAAGGAATGAATTCAAGACCAATGCAGAATTCCTACAAATAACAATAAGTGGTCACTCATGTGGGTTTGAAACTGAGAGCTAGGACTTACTTTAATCTGTGTTCCTTAAGATGCTTTTCAGTCTGACAAGGATGCCAAAGATGTGACCTCTTGTTTGCAGGCTGTACTCATAAACTGGGGTCTATACTTGGCCCATTTTTCTAATGAGTTCTTAGTATCTTCCAGGTTTTATGACTTCTGGAAGCATGGGAGATAAAGTCATTACTGCTAGTAACCATTCTGCCATTATTTAATAGCAAATTCATGCTGATGAGGGCACTGTAAAATTATTGGCCTTATGATACAAGACATGAAGGCCAAATCTCCAGAGATGATACACTTCCCAGAACCATGACCTTCTGCATCCTTTAAGCATAATTGCACATCTACAAACCCATCTTGAGCATGGAAAGCCTTTATATAAGGAAACCATAGCTCTAACAGCAGAACCCCTCTTCTATAAAACAATCAATGCAATCACTATCCTGTTTAAATCCTGTTAGAGATGGTAGTCTCCCTAGAAAGAATGTCCTAGTGCTCAATTTGTTTGAAATCATCAGGTCACAGAACCATACTCTGAATGCTTCCTAATTCATTTATAGCAACTTAAACAGACCTAGAACACTGTTAGCATGTTTTTGAGAGAGCATGAGCAGGGGAGGGGCAGAGGGCAACAGAGGATTCCAAGCTAGTGCCCTGACAGCAGGGGGTCTGATGCAGGGCTCGAACTCTAAGTATGAGGTCTGACCTGAGCAAAAGTCTGCTCAATCAACTGAGCCACCCAGGCTCCTATTTCTTACCAGTTCCACCTTTTAAAAGAGATTATCTATGAGAATAGTAGACTTAAATTTGCCTCTGACCTTACTAGGACACCTTTCTGAGGCTAGACGGATTACCCTGTTACTTCCCTGAGTCAGTATTCTAAGTGTTGATCGTGTTACTAGAGAATGGCCACCAGGATATGTTGCAGTTCCTCTTGCTGAAGTTGTTCGGTGATCTGATACTCTTCTTCCTCCTGCCACCCATTCCTCATTTCTCTTCATTTTCTGCCTGCACTTCTGATATGGGTTGCTTGTCTATAAAGATAATTCATGACCCCACTGTTCAACACAGTGGAGGCCCTACTTAAGAAGTCCGTATCATGTTATTGGTATGATTCCTTCTACAGTTACCTAAAACATGGGATCACCAAGAAGCCTCTCGTGCGTTTTAGACATGTTCATTCTCATTACGTAGCAACAGACTTCTCAATATAATAGTGGCTAGCTGTCCTGCCAACAAACTACTTCCTTTGCCTGCTGATCTATGTCAGATTCAGTAGACCTTTTCTCTGTCCTGGTAGAAGCATTCTACTTCTCTTCCCAGATAACCAGACCTCAAGTCCAATAGCACTTAAAGGTATATGGAAAAGCACAAATCCCTCAAGTGGGTCTACAATGATAAAGAAGGGGGATAACTCCTATCCCTTGCCTCCAAGACCCATGTTCCCCAGCTAGTGAGAAGATCACATATAATAACTATTGGCTTAAAGCACAGATTTCCTTCTTGAAGATTGTGCCCAAGTACTGAAGCATTGTGTCCAGGTTGGTATTTCAGCTGTATCTTCAAAAGACCATTTTAACATTCTATTGGGCTTAGTTTCCAGGCCCTCTAGTAGGACCAATAATTCTTGATCATATTTCCATTATGTATTTACTACAGAATGGATTCCTGGTCTGAAATGTTTATATGAAATGACACTTAGCCTTTCAGTAGTGCTGCTGGCCAAGTTGCTGAGCAGAAGCAAGCCCATAACTAGAGTACATATGTAAGAATTAATCACTGGTCCTTCTAGGACTGAAGGGACCTAATATTCAGCTTGTCCCTAAGTGGCTGGTCTATACCTTAGAGAGTGGCCTTCTCTGTATAGCACCATCAAGATGTAAGGCTATCCAGATCACAGGTTAGACCTTCAACAGTGGCAGTATCTAGGTAGGTCTTGGTGAGAAGTTGTTCATGCTGTTGGCCCATGCACAGGCTTCCATTCTTCATTCTATAACAGCTTCATTCACTGGTTCTTCCAGAAAGCACTGGAGTAGCTACCAAGCTGCTTGACTTCAAAATAGGTGAATTAATCAACTGTTCAGTATCTTCCAATATCTTAGCATTGACAAGATATTCAGACCATTCTATTGATCAAATGACCCACTCCTTCCTTAGAACTGTATCCATTCTTCCTTCCAGAAACCTGACCAAGTAACAAAGGAGCCACCTTCCTAAAAGTGCCTGCATATCCTTGCCTCAGGTCACTTCTGGTATGATTAGATATACAGAAATACCTTGGAGATATTGCAGCTTCAGTTCCAGGCCGCTGCAATAAAGGAGTCAAATGAATTTTTTTTTGTTTCCCAGTGCATATAAGTTGCTTACACATATTTCATCTAAGTGTAAAACCTTATTGCTAAATGCTAACCACCTGTTTTCAGTGAACCACCTTGCTGGTAGAGGCTCTTGCCTTGATGTTCATGGCAGTGACCGATCATGATGGTGGTAGATGAAGGTAGAGGTGGCTGTGAGAATTAAAATAAGGCGACAGTGAAGCTTGCCACATCAATTCTTTCATAAGTGATTTTTCTCAGTATGCAATGCCCTATGATAGCATTTTACAGATAGAATTTCCTACAGAATTGGGGTCCATCCTCTCAAAACCTGCCCTTGCTTTATCAACTAAGTTATGTAGTACTTTAAATACTTTAAGTACTTACTAAAGTAAGAAGTACTTTAAGTACTTCTTCAGCTTAACAGTCTTCACCAGAAGTATATTCCACTTCAAACCACTTTCTTTCTTCATCTGTAAGAAATCGCTCCTCAACCATTAAAGTTTGATCATGAGATTGCTGCAATTCAGCCACATGTTCAGGCTTCTAATCCCCTTGCTATTTCTACCACATCTGCAGTTACTTTCTCTGAAGTCCTGAACTCCTAACTTATCTGAGGGTTGGAATCCACTTCTCCCAAACTCCTGTTAATGTTTTGACCTCTTCCAATGAACCACCAATGTTTCATCTAGGATGGGGAGTTCTTTCCAGAAGACTTACAATTTGTCCAGAGTAACAAAAAATCTCAATTCACGAAAGCTATAACCTTATAAAACACTTAATACCGGAAAAATACTTGATCCACGGGCTGCAAAATGGCTGTTGTGTTAACAAGCATGAAAACACGAATTCCCTTGAATGATTCCATCAGAACTCTTGGGGGGGGGGGTGAGGTACATTGTCAATGAGCAGTCGTATTTTGAAAGGAATCTCTTCCCTGAGTAGTAGCTCTCAGTGGGTTTAAAATCTTCAGTAAGCTATGTTGTAAACAGATGTGCTATCATCTGGGTTCTGTCCCATTTATAGCACATAGAGTAAAGTGAGCAGAATTCTTAAGAGCTGTAGGATTTTCAGAATGGTAAGTGGTAAATAACCATTGGCTTCAAATTTCACTCACCAGTTGTATTAGCCCCTAATGAGTCAATCTGTCTTTTGAAGCTTTGAAACCAGGCATTGGGTTCTCTAGCAATGGAAGTCCTAGACGGCATCTTCTAATAAGTACTTTTTCTACATTGGAAACCTATTTAGTGTAGCTACTCCTTAATTATCCTAGCCAGATCTTCTGGGTAACTTGCTACCCCTTGTACATCAGCACTTGCTTCACTTTTTAATATAGCTTCTTTGAAGCCTCATAAACCAACCACTACTAGCTTCACTTCTAAAAGCTTCCTTACCTCTAAGACTTCACAGAACTGAAGAGTTAGGGTCTTAGCTCTGGATTAAGCTGGGACTCTTAGAGAATGTTAGCTGGCTTTATCTCCATAGATACCTGAAACTTTTCTCCATATCAGCAACAAGACTGTTTCACTTGCATGTTCCCTGGAATTGCACTCTTAATTTCTTTAAGACCTTCTCCTTTGCTAACTATTTGATGCAAGAGGACTCTTGGCCTGTTTTGGCTTCTAAGCTTAATCTTCTTTAGCTTTTGACTCAGGGACATGTGACTCTTCCTTTCACCTCAATACTTAAAGGACATTGTAAGGTTAACTACCATAACCTAATATTGTATCTCAGGGAATAAAAAAGCCCAAGGAGAAGGTGAGATGTGAGAAAGGCCAGTTGGAGCAGTCAATGATGAACTTAGTCTCATATGGGTATGGTTTATGCCCCTTAGATAATGTTTGAGGTTAGTATAATTATTTCTATCACTGATCATGGGTCACCATGACAAATGTTTAAAACTTAAAACTACCAACATGACCTAAGTAGGAAGTAATACTTGGGGGTAAGGTGGGGATGGCACCAAAAGGCTTAGTTGATGCAGAATTGCCACAAACCTCTAGTTTCTTTCTTAAAAAGCAGATATATGAAGCACAACAAAATGCAATAAAGTGAATGCCTATATTCTCCACATGTGTCCACTAAGGCTTCTCTCACCACTGTTCTTTTGACCTATGGCTGTAATAGAGCAGTGGACATTCTGCTAGCACTTTCACTGAGCTTTGAACTGGAGACAGGCTTTTTCCTCTTCTGGTGACTTTTTTTCTTTCAAGGAACTACTCCCCATGAGGCAATAGACATGAACTTAGAAAAGGAGGTAAAAGATACCAGGTCTGGACCACCTATAACTTGGGCCCTCAAGACTTCACACTCCACCTGAGTGTACTAGGACTGTTTCTAAGATACTTGGTGTATTTCCCACCCAACCATGTGTAGTCTGTCTACACTAGCTCATGATAGCCATCTCTGTCACTTAGAAGTCCCAAAAGTAAACACCTTAGTCTTTGAGGGCCCAGCAGTATGTCAGGAGCTGTTCTAGAAGCAAATAGTTCTATGCTTTAGTCAATGTGACTTTATTCCAGAACATTTAGGGCTTTCAAACCAGCTTGCTAGACATTCCATATTGCCTTTTGTACTAAAGCTATCTCTTATCATTGGGATTATTTGGGTCCTATAGACCAAGTGGCAGAACAACTGGAACTTAACTTCCTACCGAGCTGTCCATCTTTGGGTCCATTTGAAATGTGTACTTCCAGCATAACCTGATAAAAGTATTGGAACAATGCTCCCAAGTGTCACATGCTGCTCCCGTGTGTGTGTGTGTGTGTGTGTGTGTGTGTGTGTGTGTGTGTGTGTAAAAAAAAAAAAAAAAACTTCAGTAGTAGGGGGCACAAAGTACAATGTCCTTTTATCTCCAATATCTTGGTATAGATCAGAGGACTAGAGTCTTAGTATTCCCATATTTGAGTATTTTAACTCTGTAGGGTTTCTCTAGATATATGGCAGGTCTTTCAAGGGCAGTCAGAGAACTTGTTACTCCTGTCACCAGGTCTGATTAGCATGGCCTCAAAATGGAGGACTGATAAGGTATTTTGTGGTATGGTCAAGGTGATCATGATCCTATGGTCTATATAGCCAAAGAGCAGGAGCATTAACAGACTTTTAAGGCTTTGAAGTTGTACCGCAGACTGTCCCACATAAGTGTAAATGGTCTTAAATCATCTGAGGATTGAGAAGGCTTTTTTCATTGTTCATAAAGCATATCAGGTGCATGTCATATTGGTATCAAAGATACCACATCTAGCAAAGCAGCTGCATTTGGGGATCACATGGAGAACAACCTTGATCAACATCTGCCATGATGCATCTTTGCACAAAGACCATAGATGTGGTAAAGGCTGCGTGTTAGTGATTCCCATCTTGAGTTTTAGTACTACTTCTCTGTGACTTCATCCCAGAATTCATTACTTAGAACCACTCTGCTGGAAGGACTAATTCTAAGCCCTTGAAATTACATCCCAGACTAAGTAACCAATTGAGTTTTTCTACATCCAGATCTATTCACCCTAACTATGCACTTTAAGACTTGGGACGAGATCTCTGGAACCATTGGACTATGAGACTGCCTTGAGCTACAACTATTTTTTCCCCCGTAATATTTTATTACAACTCTTATCCAGTCTCTACTCTGAGGGAACATGACAACACTTTAAATCTCTTGGCCTGAGTTTCAGCTCAAATGTTAGGTAGACCCTTGTGTACAACTCTGGCAAATGGCCTTGACAAAAGATTAAATAGCTAAGGCATACTTAGAGCATTCCTGAGGCCTCCTTTGAGATGGTTTTATTTTCACATAGTGGAGTCTGGGTCTGAGGATTGCTTTAGATCTGGCAACGGGGTGAAGAATCATGATTTCAAACTTCTGTTGTTAACACCATCCTTGGTAGTGTCCTGGGGCCCCCTCCCCTTTCTGGCCTCAAATCTGAGCCCAACATTCCAGTTATCTGTATATCTCACACAATAGGGGTAGGATTATATACTAGCCTTGATCAGAGATCCCTGCAGGCCAGGATATACTCGTGGCTACATAGGAGTTGCTCATCATAATTTCTTTGCGTCTGATGGCTACATGCCAATTCTGATTGCTATCATCCCCATCTATACCAAGGAGCCCTGTTTCAGGGCAACATCTATTGTCCTTTAAAAAAATTTTTTTTAATGTTGAGAGAGGCAGTGTGAGCAGGGGAGGGTCAGAGAGGGAGACACAGAATCTGAAGACAAGCTCCAGGCTCTGTGAGAGCTGTCAGCACAGAGCCTGACGTGGGGCTCGAACGCATGAACCGCAAGATCATGACCTGAGCTGAAGTCGGACGCCTAACCGGCTGAGCCACCCGGGCACCCCTCTATTGTCCTTTCTGACCTACAGAAGACAGATGGTCCACATTAAGCTTATAAGCAATTGCTTGTCCTCTTAAATGCATTCTGTATTCTAGTGAAGGGCATGTTCCCTGAGCCTACTAGAAGGAATGCAGTTAGCTGCTGGGTCCTCTGTAAGAATGTACATTATGTAAGAATGGTCTCCCCCTGCTGAACCTCTAAGCCTTGCTACTATATTCTAATAGTTCTAGAACGTCTACATTACTTGCTAAAGGTCCTTATGTCCATGCTTCAAGGAAAAAATCTCAGCACTGTAAAACCAGTTCAGGGTGTCATTTTCAGGGTATTAAATCTTGAATAATGGTGATCTACCATCCTATCTAGCTTCTTATTCAGCAAACTTTTTCTAATACCCTCAAGATCTACTTTTCAATCCCTATTGATGCATATTAAGTAGTAAAAAATACTTCCACGAGTGTTTACTTCCTCCTAAAGCAAGCCTTTTCCTCCTCAGGCTATGCTGAGAACTGACCCAACTTAACTTGCCTGATGCAATGAGAAAGGGGGTGGAATAATTTTTACTACAAACATCTTGTCAAGTTATCTATTTTAAGGGAGATATTAGTGTGGTCTTCATGCAGTGGGCAATGGATCTCTACTTGCAGGTGGCAAAGGGCTGCTTCTGCCATCGTGGAGGTTTCAAAGAAATCTGGCCCAATACTCTTGGGCTCATCTACTTAAGATAACCCTGACATGGGGATCAGAGTCCTGCTTTCTCCCTTCTTGGATCTTTGGCTTTAGCACAGGACCTGCTACTAATGAATCTAATCTCTTGCAACTTTGCTACATCTCAAGCCCAGGATCTAATTAGCTGTAGGATACAATAGTCTCAAGGTTGTCATTGAGACCCTGACTATCATCCTATACCCTATGTTGATTACTTGACCGCTACAAGTTGTTCATCTTTTCAGGTTTCCAAAGCAGTTAGCAAGTACCAGCCAACTGTATACAACTACTTACCTATACTGCTCAAGTACCAGAACAGTTGCAAAACCCGAATGTTTCCCCTTTACTCTATGCCTTATCCAAATATTCCATAGGGGAGTGCCCATAAATAGAACTTTCCAGGGCCTCTTATGTTATAGCTTGGCTTCCTTGAAGGCAGAATCCAAGATAAATACTTCAGTGTAAGTGCTCTCTTTGAAAACTAATCCCAAAGAGTAGGCATGAGGGAATCTAAAGAGTGAAAAGGAAGGAAAACCTTGATGTTTCTGCATGGGCAATGGGAGTGTGATTCTACTGAAAGCTGCTGAAATATGTAGGATGCCTTGCAGCATTGTCAGCTAGAAGCCTTAGGAAGCAGGAACATCTTCTACCTAATGGATTTCTTTTGCATTTTGTTGGTAGATGGTTGTTCTGAGGTATTTAGCCCAAGAACTATTGGGTGGCCTTCAGTGGAAGCTGATCTGGAACAAGAAGTAGAGCTTCACTTCAGTCATGTTCTCTATATATCAATCTCTGCTGATTTTTGCTGTAGTTCCATGGCAGTAATGAGAAGATGCTATATGACAAGAGATCAAATTGTATATACCTCTAGTATTTCAATAAATATCTACATAAGTTATGGACTACCTCTAAGTTGTGCCCTTGTTACTTTTGCATGATCTTAGGGTTAGCCTTGAGTAAGAATGTCCTCTTGGCCATAAGGGATATGTAAGCCAGTCACAGAAGAAATCGAGTTTATTAGCAGGCAGTAAGCATTGCGATGAGAAGTATTCAAAGTCAAGGACTTTAGTTTTCGTAGACATAAACTAGACCACTCATTGCCTCTACCAGGGATAGAAGGTATCTATTAGAAAACTTG